>CAUYSK010071770.1:0-23744 GCA_963575035.1 Avahi laniger | reverse complement strand
CATAAAGAAATTAAAAATAAATAGAGGTAATGGGTCCCATTTATTTATTTTTGTTGTTGCTGTGAGTGCCTTTGGGATCATCTTCATAAATTCTTTCCCTAGGCCAATGTCTGTAAGAGTTTTTCCAACATTTTCTTCTAGCATTCTTATAGTGTCATGCCTTAGGTTTAAGTTTATTATCCACCGTGAGTTGATTTTTGTGAGAAGTGAGTGGTATTGGTCCTGTTTCAGTCTTCTACATGTAGCTATCCAATTTTCCCAGCACCATTTAATGAATAAGAATTCTTTTCCCCAGTGTACGTTTTTGTCTGCTTTGTCAAAGATTAGATGGTTATATGAGGATGAGTTTATATCTGTGTTCTCAGTTCTGTTCCATTGGTCTATGTCTCTGTTCTTGTGCCAGTACCATGTTGTTTTAGTCACTGTACCCTTGTAGTATAGCCTGAAGTCTGGTAAATTGACACCTCTCAAGTTGTTCTTTTTGCTTAAGATTGCTTTTTCTATACGGGGTCTTCTCTGGTTCCATGTGAAGTATAGAATTATTTTTTCCAGATCTGTGAAAAATGATGTTAGTATTTTAATAGGGATTGCATTGAATCTGTAGATCACATTGGGTAGTATACACATTTTAACAATGTTGATTCTGCCAACCTATGAGCATGGTATGGTTTTCCACCTGTTTACATCCTCTGCTATTTCCTTCCTCAGTGTTTGGTAGTTTTCCCTGGAGCATAGAGATCTTTCGCCTCCTTAGTTATATATATTCCTAGGTATTTTATTTTCTTTGTTGTTATTGTAAATAGTACTGAGTCTTTGATTTGGTTCTTAGTTCAACTGTTGTTGGCGTATAGGAATGCCACTGATTTCTATACATTAATTTTATAATCTGAGACTTTGATGAATTTGTTTATTCATTGTAGTAGTGTCATGACAGAATTTTTGGAGTTTTCTAGATATAAGATTATATCATCAGCAAGAAGTGATTGTTTGACCTCTTCTGCCCCCATGTGTATGCCTTTGATTTGCTTCTCTTGTCTGATTTCTCTGGCTAGTACTTCCAGCACAATGTTGAATAGAAGTGGTGATAAGGGGCAACCTTGTCTGATTTCAGTTCTAATTGGTAATGGTTTCAATTTTTCCCCATTCAGTATGATGTTGGCTGTGGGTTCGTCATATATGGCTTTTATCATTTTAGGTAAGTTCCATCTGTGCCTATTTTGTTAAGCATTCTTATGGTGCTGAATTTTGTGGAATGTTATTTCTATGTTTATTGAGAGGATCATATGGTCTTTGTTTTTACTTCTATTTACTTGGTGAATTACAGTTATAGATTTGCATATGTTGCACCATCCCTGCATGTCTGGGATGAAGCCCACTTGGTCATGATGGGTTATTTTTTTCATAAGCATCTTAATTTGGTTTGCTAAGATTTTGTTGAGAATTTTTACATCTATCTTCATATGGGATATCACTCTGCAGTTTTCTTTTTCTGTTGCATCCTTTCCTGGTTTTGGTATCAGGATGATGTAGACTTCATAAAATGTGTTGGGTATGATTCCTTCCTTCTCAATGTTGTGGAATAATTTTTGCAGAATAGGCACCAGTTCTTTGTAGGTCTGGTAAAATTCAGATGTGAAACCATCTCATCCAGGATTTTTATTTTTAGGAAGATTTTTTTATTGCTGCTTCAATTTCAGTCTTGATATTGGTCTGTTCAAGAATTCTATTTCTTCCTGATTGAGCCTAGGGAGGCTGCTTGTTTCTAAGAATTTTCCATTTCCTCCATGTTTTCAAGTTTATGTGCATAGAGGTTTTTATAGTATTCATAGATGATATTTTGTATTTCCATGTTATCAGTTGTAATTTCTCCTTTTTTGTTCCTGATTTAGCTTATTAGAGTCCTTTCTTTTCTGTTTCTCATTAATCTAGCAAAAGGAGTATCTATTTTATTTATTTTTTCAAAGAACAAACTTTTTGTTGGTTTTTCTGTATGGTTTTTTTTTATTGATTTTATTTAGTTCTGCTCTGATCTTTGTTATTTCTTTTCTTCTGCTGAGTTTGGGGTTGATTTGTTCATCCTTTTCCAGTTCTTTGAGATGATTCATTAGATTGTTGATTTGTGATCTTTCTGTATTTTGGATGTAGGCATTTATGGATATAAATTTTCCTCTCAGGACAGCTTTAGCTGTGTCCGACAGATTTTGATAACTTGTGTCTCCTTTATCATTTAGTTCAAAGAAATCATTCAGCAGAAGATTTTTTAGTTTCCATGACTTTGTGTAGAGATGAAAATTTATGTTAGGGTTGATTTCTAATTTTAGTCCACTGTGGTCTGAGAAGATACATGGCATAATTTCTATTTTTTTTCAATTGTAGAGTCATGCTTTGTGACCTAGGATATAGTCAATCTTAGAGAATGTTCCATAAGCTGATGAGGAAAATGTACATTCAGTGGTTTTGGAGTAGAATGTTCTATAAATGTTATTCAGGCCCATTTGTTCTAAAGTTCTATTTAAGTCCATTGCTTTTTTGTTTATTTTCTGTTTGGAAGATCTGTCTTGTTCTGTCAGAGGTGTGTTGAAGTTCCCGACTATTATGGTGTTGCTGTTTATCATTTTTTTTAGATCAAGTAGGATTTGCTTTATGAATCTGGATGTACATGAGTTAGGTGCATAATTATTGAGAATTGTTATGTCTTCTTGTTGAATTGTACCCTTCCCCATTATATAGTGATCATCTTTGTCATTGATTGCATTTGTTGATTTGAAGACTAAGTTATCTGAAATCAGAATTACTATGCCAGCTTTCTTTTGGCTTCCATTTGCATGGAATATTGTTTTCCATCTGTTAACCTTGAGTTAGAATGTATCCTTGTGGGTTAGATGTGTTTCCTGAAGACAGAAGATACTTGGCTTGTGTATATTTATCCATTTGGCCAGCCTGTGTCTCTTTAGTGGGCATTCAAACCATTCACACTGATTAAAAGAATTGATAAGTGGGGCAGATTTCTGTTCATCCTGTTGAGTTGAACTTTGTTGCTTTGTTTTCTCTCTTGAGCCATTGTGGTATCTGGCCTTTGACCTTTAGCTTTTGGATAATTTTACTCTGGTGAATGTCTATTGTGCTGATCCATCTGTAATGCTGTTCTGAATACTTCCAGGTGGGTGGGTCTTGTCTTGATGAGTTTCCTCAGTCTTTGCTTGTCTGAGAAGGTCTTCATTTCTCCTTTATATCAAAAACTTAGTTTTACAGGACACAAAATTCTAGGCTGAGCATTATTCTCTTTAAGAAGACTGAGAATGGGGCCCCAGTCTCTTCTGGCTTGTAAGGTCTCTGTTGAGAAGTCTACAGTTTGTCTGATGGGTTTTCCTTTGTATTTTACCTGCTGCTTTTGCCTTATAGCTCATAAAATGGCCTCTTTCATGTTTATTTTGGCCATTCTGATGACTACTTGTCACAGTGTCTTTCTGTTTACAATGAATCTCCTAGGAGTCCTTTGATCTTCTTTTACATGGATATCTAGATTTCTAGCAAGGCCAGGGAAATTTTCCTCCATTATAGCCTCAAATAGTTTATCCAACCCTTGTGTATTTTATTCTTCATCCTCAGAGATGTGTATGATTCTCATGTTAGGCCTCTTCACATAATCCAACATTTCTTTTAGGTTTGCTCTTTTCACTTATTTCTCTGCTCTATCTTTGTGACTGACTTGTTTAATTAAAAGGCGTTATCTTTAATCCCTGAGATTCTTTCTTCTGTTTGATCTACCCTATTCTTGAGGCTTTACACTGTGTTTTGTAATTCCTTGAATAAATTATTCATTCCCAGAAATTCTGTTTGATCTTCCTTTAATATTTCAATTTTTTTCAGTGAATTTTTCTTCCAAGTCCTGGATATTTTGTGTGTGTGTGTGTGGTTTCTTTGTGTTGATATTCATTTTCTCTTGCAAATCATTGAGTTTCCTTACTATCCATGTTCAAAATTCTTCTTTTCTCATTTCAGTGTTCTCGATTTTGTTGATATCCATTGCTAGAGAGCTAGTGTCCTCCTTTGGGGTGTCCTTTCAGTTTGGTTCTTCATACTTCTAGAGTTCTTTCACTGATTACTTCCCATCTAGAGCAGCTGTTGCTTCTTATCTTTGGATTTTCATTTAGGTAATGACATGCTCAGTGTTGTCTCTGAGCCAGTAGTTGGTGCTTGTGGGTAAGATTCAACCACACCTTGTATGATGAGTCAGTAAATGCAGTAAAAGGGCATGCAAATTGACCTCCCTGTCAGTAGGTGGTGCTTGCTCAGAGGAGCAGGCTGCAATGTTGTTTTTGGTCCTGTAACCAGCCCTTGTCCCTCTGGAGAAGCACTCTAGTGTCTCAGGTGATGGATGGGTCCCTGGGAAGGTGTGTCCTTCTTCTCCACCTCAGCAGGTGCAGATGGATAGTGAGGCTGGGGGTGCTGTGTTGAGTCAAGCTCCACAAATGCTGTTAGCAGGGATCCAAGGTCTGTTTTCTGCTTCTGGGCAAACCTGCCAGGAAGGGGCTGAACTGGCCCCACTCAATCAGAAAGTATTCGTGTGGAGGTGGGGCTGTCTGAGACTGACAGTCTGGGAGTCTGGAGCAGACTTTACTCCTTTCCACCCTCCCAACAGGCAGGACCTCAAGCCAGTGGAGCTCCCCTTGACTGTGATGCAAGCCAGTAAGTTCCCTGCCAAGGATCATGGTGTGAGCTGGGAGTGCAGCCCTTCCATGGGAGGAGGGTTGCCCCATGAGTTTGCTGCAGCTAGGACCCACTTTGATCTGCCCCTTAAGCCACACACACCTCAGTAGACTGGCTCACACATATCCCTTTTGTGCCCCCAGGCAATGAGATAGAGACCTGATTTTATGGGATCTGGCCTGCAGGCCTGTCCCCTGGGCCCTGGAGATCAATCCCTGACTCTGTCAGGGAGAAGAAAGCTGGTCCCAACTCACCCACCAGGTCCTCAAGCTGGATCAATGTCTCTATGCCTCAGGGTTAACCCTGTTCGGCTGGAGTCACCAGGCAATCAACACCAGGGAGGGCCAGCAGATAGGAAGCTCACAGTCCTAGTACCCCTCAATCTGGTGCAGGGCCCCAAAAGGAAGGATTTCATTCCCTGTGGATGCCTTCAGGTGTTGGCTAAATTGTCTCTCTCAGCAGCTACTGGTAGGGGAGGCTAAGAGGAGAAAGAAGCAATATGGTACCTGCCCATAGGCTTGGCTCTGTGGGGCAGGAGATATTTCTAGGGAGCTGAGAGCCTGTTGCCCTGTCTGCAAGAGGCTCTCTGCTCACTGGTGGCAGTGGTCTCTGGGATGGTGTCAGCAGGTATCTCCAGCAGCACAGGAGCCCATGAGCAGTCCAAGATGCAAGGGAGGGGAAATTTAACCACTCCACCTACACTTGTTGCTGGTCTCCAAGCTTCTCGGGACTTAGGCCCTGCCAATGCCTTTCTCCTTTAGTTCTGTTCCGCAACCTCTTTCCATGGATTCTCCTGCAGTTTCAGGTACCCTTCCTTCTGACCCTCATCTGATCTATGTTTGTCTGCCTGTTTATTTTTTTCACTTTTATCTAAAATCTTTCCATCTTGCAGAGACACTCTGGCTGGAGATGTTTTTCATCTGTGATCTTGCCTCTCCCCATGTTAGATATTTTGACACTGAAAAGCATCATCTCAGAGATTTCATTTGAATTCATTAAAATTTTGAATATTGAATTACAATAACAAATGGTTGAGACATGTGTTCTTTGTATTTTAAATCATTTTCAAATGAAACAAGTGTTAAAATGTCCGATAAGGTATCACACTGCTATTAAACAGAATATTGCATTTAGACTCCGTTTTCTTTTAATTATTATTATAAAAATTATATTATTGAGTATAGAATTTTAAAACATCATATAACAATATAATATTTGTCTGTAATTAATTGAAATTTTATCTTGCATTTTGTTCATTTCCTGTCTTCTTACGCTATTTCTAAAATACCTGTAAACAACAAGCATACAACATATTATTCTGTAAAGAGCACTGCACTAAGAAGTTGAATACCTGGGTCCTAGTTATGAGTCAGTTGGATGAATTTGTCAAATAATTCAACTTCTTTGGATTTCAATGTTCTCAGTGAATTCAAAGGCATCTTTTGGCACTAAAGCACTATTCAAGTTACATATGTGGGTGCAGAATTCTTTAGGCTGAGATACCACAATGAATAACTCATATAGTTTTCCCACTTGAGGGAACCTGTAGATTTTCAGAATATATTACAAGTGCTATATCTTGATTGAGCTGTTTAAATAATAAAGCTACCATTCTTCATCTTTGAGCTTTAGCTTAGCTTTTCCCACTAACCATAAGTAAATTTATTAATGTTTTACTTTCATTGAAAGATCAGTATTCTAATCATAAATAAATTAGTAAATTTCCCCCAGAAAAAATTACTTTGATTTAGAACAATAAACGATTGGAAAAAACAAAGCATAAATTGAAAAAAAAGTTTCAATTTTTTTGTATATGTTGGGGCCAGGCTCTGGGCCTTCTAAAATTTAGCTGAAAAAATCACTGACATGAGGCAAATTGACTATTAGAAAAAAGACATATAAATTTGTCTTAATGTGTATACACAGAAGCCTTCAGGATGAAGACTCCTAAAAATAGAGAGAAAATTGTTCAGTTTTTGTGCTTAGGTTCAACAAAATATAGATAGGCATATAAAATATGACTAGACAAAAAGGGCATAATCTAATGTTAACAGACTGAGTGTAGAAATCCAATAAGGCCTATTTGTCTAAATTCTTTTTGGCCTCTTTAAACATATACTCTTTTCTTCTGTGTATAGGGCAGGGTCTTCTCTAGAATGAGGGTCTGATGACCCACAGTCAAACCAGATAGGTTAGATAATTTCTTTATAGCCTGTTTTTATACAGAATAATTTTAAGTTTTATGTCTGGCTTTAAGGGAAAGGAGTTCTGGCTTTTATGATCTACCTTTGGAAAGAGAAATTCTAGTTTCTATGGTTAGCCTCAGGGAAAAATGAGACTGAGAGACAGGAGGACAGGAAAAAGTTAAAAAACAAACAAACTAACAAAAAAATACAAAAACAAAAACATCTTTTGCTTCTAAGGCCTTCATTTTAGAGTACTGTTTTCTGAACCCCATCAGTATCTTTGGAACTATTTCACATTCTGCCAAGAACTAAAAATACTACATCAGTTTGTTCATGTTAAAACACTCTAGAAACAGCATAACAGAGTGGCATATAGCAACATCCATTTATTTACTCATTCATTTAAGCATTCATTTCCACTTTTATAATGTTTTTTCCTTTACTAAATACGTATTTATGGCCTAATATGCTCCAGATTCTGTCCTCAAGTGGTTTGTAACCTAGAGGGGATTTAAAAAAAACCAAACTAAAAAACTTGTAGATTAAAAAACAACAACACATTGTAAACCAGAGGATAAGTGTATGCTGGGTACTCTGAAAATATAATGGGTCAAGGCAATACGAGGGAGTGAAGGAAAACCTAAAAAAGCTAAGCTTTAAGGAAGACTGGAATCAGTCATGTTCTAGGCCATTTTATCACTGAAACTTTGAAATTCCGCTGATACTGGACATTTCATTGGATAATTCCATGACAAGTAAGATAAGCAGGACATTGGCATTAAATAGTTTTTTTCTTATCATTATTATTTTTATTTGAAGCTACAATCTCAAATAAATGAAGCAAATGAAGAGATTGCTTCATTAATCTCTTCTCCTACCAGCTCTGGCTTTTGTACTAAAAGAAAAACACAATTCGTGTCTATGTATTTATCTGTGTTGTACATCTTCACTGCCTCCACTTTCCCTCCTCTGTAGACAATATGATTTGCTGTGGGATTAAAATAGGTATTGTTTAGATAACTACAAAAACTATTTAAGAAAAGTGAAGAAATACTTCTGAAAGTTTTGAAAATATCCCAGTTGACAGCCTGTCTATAATTGCAAAAATGGGGTCAGGTAACATGGAGATTGGTCTTTAAGTACCAGGCCTCTTACATGGGACACTTCAAGTCAATTCACTGTCTAATTAAGAATAAACAGAACGTGACCATGGAAAAAAACTGTGGAATTTTTTAACTTAGGGAATCAATACTTACAGATCTTCCAAGAATTGTGAGTCATTTACGATAACAGGTAAAATAATTGGCACTTATCTGGACTTTCCAAATAGATTATTAAACAAATAGAAAAATAAAATGGAGTAAAAAAAAGCTTTAAACTTGAATTGGGTTTTCTCTCAATAAATGACCTTGGTTAGGCTATTTATCCTTTCAGATACCATCTTTTATATCCATCTTAAAAATTAGGATGTTGGAATGGCTGATTTCAAAAGTCTCTTTCACGTCCTTAGGCTTTATGGTTATGATTCTATGCATCTACTCTTGTTACATTCCAAACATCAACTATTCTGTCATAAAGAGGGTACAAGGACAAATAGAACCCTTTTTCTACTTGGCTGTTCCATGGAAAATTATTTCTGCTTCATAAATTGTAGATGAGAAAGAAAAAACACTAATACTACCTTTATCATTTTTAATCAAAAGAATGTATGAAATATGCATTTGGCTACAATTCCATGCTTTCCATCAAAGTGAATATGCAAATATATAATAACACATGGAAATATATTAGAGAAATTTTTTATCAGGATGCGAAGAAACCGCTCCGGTAGAAACATTTTGGCCCGAAGGATGTTCTTTAATCTAAAAAGTTGAAACTTTTGGTGTTTTAAACACCTTATAGTAGGATCATGTAGCCAATTTATGTTAAATAATCCATTTTCTTAAAACTTTTCTATAATTATGAAAAAACTTGTGAATTAATTATCAATAAGATGTGTTATTAGTATAAATAAATTAAAAAAGTAACTATGGCTTCTTCTTCAGTGATCTTTTATAAGGTACTCTAGCAAAACTGAAAACTATATAGTGCAGGTGACAATAGCCAAGCAACGAGTTTACAAGCAGCAAGTACATAGGTGAATGGAGTATTTGCTGCCCTTAACTTAATACTGTACTTACTTGTTCCCAGATGCTCAAGTCAAATTGTGAAAATCATCATTTACTCACTTGCCACATCAAATTCCTTAAAAATTCTTATTAGATCTACTTCAAACGTATTATAAATTCATCCACTTCTGTACAACTTCTGTTTTTCATTGATCATATATTTAAAATCACCACTCATTACTCCGAATAGCAACCCTTTAACTCTTCCCTGACAAATTTTTATAGGTTCCTTATTTCGCTTTACTTATTTAGTTACTTTTTTTTTCTCTGCCCATGGGACTCTCAGCTTCATAAATTAGGAGATTTTGTCTGTATTGTTTACTGATATAACTCCATGACCTAGAAGAGTGCCAGATACTAAGTAGGCACTCAATAAATATTCGTTGCATGTATGAATGCATCTGCACAGTACCCACCTAGTCCAAGCCAGCATCATGTCTCATTTGGGTTATTTCACCAGTCTTTAACTGATCATCAGCTATATCTCATATCCGTTTCTCTACAAACATTGTTCACACAGTAGTCAGTGATTTTTTGAAAACCTACCCATCAGGCTACAACCCTTCAAAAACTTACTAATGCCCTCAGAACAAATACAAACTCACATGAACAGCCCAGAATGCTCTATGTGAGCTTATCTAATTTGCACAAAACTCCATGTAGGTTAATGGGGCTTTGCCTGGTGGTAGCCCTGCTCTTCCTTTATAGTCCAATTTAGCATAGTCTCTTTCCATGGTCGTTCTCTTTCTCTCTACTCTATTTTGATTGCCCTTCATTTCTGAGATCTGAAATAGTCTGCCTTGCTTTTTTATCGCCTGTCTCCTTCTATCATTAATATAAGCTCCATACCACCATGGCCCTATCTTCGCTGTTGTTCCACAGTGATTTCATTTCTGCTATTCTCTCCATAAACACCCAGAACAACCCAGCTGGAGTATCTTGAAACAACTGAGACATAAGTTAAGTGACAATTGCCTGTTTATTGTTTGCTCCCCAGGACAAAGTCTATTCAAGACACTTTTGCATGTTTTGTCATCATACGTGAGCTGTCCAGAAAACCCAGCCATTGTTAATAAAATGAGAAGAGTTACAGGGCTGGATACTTTCCGAACAGCCCTCATAAATCATTGTGTCTTCAGTGGAAGTCTATGTATGTCATGTGATAACAACTCAAGAAGTACACAGGGATAGATTTAATGGATGAATGAGTGTCTGGACTAGACACCTGAAATCCCAGTCCACATCCTGTGCAATATATACCATATCCACAGCAATATATTATAAGTCTTAGTATCATAATGTTCAAAAATGCATTTCTACTATTAAAGATGATGCCTTGCAGTTAAGCCTTTTGCCACTGACTGAAGGAGCAAATTATTAGTTTTGGAAAACTGAGAGACTGGGCAAAAAAAAAAAAAATTCTGGGATCATATGCTTGTGGAGTAGGACAAAGCAGAAGTTGTAGTGGTGAGAGCTTTCTTGTTTTCTTTTTTGTTTTCTCCTTATTTTTTCATTGAATCTTTGTATCTCTGTGTCTCTGTATTTTTTGGTTTGGTGTTTCATTCTTTCTCTGCCTTTCTCTCTTATTCTCAATCTCTGTCTCTTTTTATGATTGTCCATCCAGGCCTCTTTCATACTGCTGTATCTTTCTTTGCATAGGACCTTAGGGTTGCTCCTGGGGCTGAGAGGCTCCTGGGATGCAGAAGAGGGATGCAAAGTATAGTTGTGAAACTTAGCAATAAACAAATGCAAGGTATAAAGATGCCTGCATTTGAGGTAAAAACCTCCTCACCTGCCTACCTCATATAAACTCTTGAACTTCTTTAGATGATTCTCCATCAGTGAGGTCCCCGTTTAATAAACAAATTTGTAAATGTGACATTACTATATGAGTGGTAGTTTAACTATTTTTTTACTAGATAGGGTGGGGGAAAGGGGGAGTGATTGGCACCCATATCCCTGTGGTATCCTCCCTCCATCTCTAAGTGGTCCAAATATAAGACAAGAGAAAGAGATACTCAGTAAGAAAACTTCAAGGCCAAAGTGTCCCTGTTAACATAGGATCATACCATGATCACATCTTCACCTAAAATATAAAACCATGTTTTCATTTAACTTTAGTACGTATTAAATTTAAAAATATTATTCTACATGTTAACAATAGTCTAGGAAATTTGCGCCAGTGTATAAGCAATATTATTGCTGTAATAAACTTAACCATTGTTTCCTTACTAAATTCATATTTTTCGACTTTTATTTTGATTATAGATTTACAAATGCCTTCTATGAACCTGAAAGAACGAATTAAGAATTTGTAATGATTTCATACCTTGTATTTTAAACAAAAATATATAAATAAATATTAACTCACTTGTCACTTAGTAGAGATCGTCACACCTTTCCAGTCCTAAGATTTTTTCCATTCATTGTTTGCAGGACTGGAGGCCTTTCTAAAATATCTATAGTCCTCTGGATGTAACTCTCAATACCTGCAGGAAAATGTAACAAGGGCCTATGAAATAAAGTCTCTATCGGGTGTTAGAGAAAAAGATATCCACAACATTTGTTACAAGGTTTAGGGGCTAGGCTACAGTTGTCCAGAAATGGTGTACAATCTGGGAATCTCATTCATAATGAAACGAGATAGATTAAGCTTTAGTGTAGTAAGTTGTTTTTTCTTTGATGCAATCTGAATTCAGCTTGTAACCTTCTATCTTGACTTGAGATTCTTGATATTCCCATTCATCATTTCTTGCAAAGTAAAGAAAACATCAGTAACTTAGCTCATTAGAAGAAATGCACAGTGTATACTATCCCCAATAGAATTTGACTAAACCAAAAACAACCAAATCGACTTGTGTGAGAAAAAACTCAGAACAATAAAATATTGGCAGATTACAAACATGCCATTCAGGTATTATGGAAATAAGCCATACCAAATCACTCAAGGAACAGAAATAAAGCCAACTCACTGTGTTTGAATGTCAGAGGGATTTTCAGGTAATAGCTTGTAAAATGAAGGGCACCTTTAGAGTTCCAATGTAAATTTCAACAACTTAAATTTTTCCTGCAGGGAGTAACAATCCTCAAGAATTCCAAAATAACATATTCCTAATAAAAGTATGAGCCTCTTTTCTGTAAATGAATTCTGCTATTTCTGTCATGTTCAATTTTGTTTTTGTTTTCTGATTTCAAAAGTCAGCTTCAAATCTTTGTGTGTAATTAGATGGGATTTAAATTGTAAATACATTATGAGAAAAAGTATTAATATTTTCTGTATCTACTATGCACTGGTGCTTCATCGCTTAATCCTCATAACACCCTTAAAAACTATCCTCATTTTATAAAGGCCTCAACTGAAGCTTGGAGATGTCATGAGATTTTCAAATTTATATAGCTTATAAATGATGAAGCTGAGACCATCACTGGTATCCATTCAACTCCTCAGCACGTAGTCTTTATAGTAAACAACTTTGCTTTCATTTTAAAATTTTGTTATAAGTATACTATATTTAACGTAATTTATTTTATAATAACGTATATGATATATATTCATTCACATAGCAAGATGGTCTCTGATTTCAACAATACCCTCTGACACTATTTAAACATACAGGAAGGCTTCGTATAAGTCAGTACCAAAGTCAGGTGGCATGCCTGATTTGTTGGTGCCAGCCAACACAAAAAACTCGTTCTGAGTTAATAATTCCCTTGCCAGGGCTACCTAACGCTGTCAGCATGGAGCCGGGCTTCTTCTTTCTTTACTCTCTTTTGCTTGGGTCCTGTTTCCCCAATGCAGCCCCTGCCTGGCACCCATACAGTCAGCCATTTTAAAGAGCATGATAAGGTTGATTACAGTTGGTTTGTAGAGAATTTCTAATATAAACTGGATGTGGCACTTTGTGCTGTAGAAACACCAGTAGGTTTGTTTTAACAGGTCTTTTTTTCCATCATATACTCTCTATCTGGAATCCCTTTCTCTCTCTCACTCTTCCTTACCGGGCAAGCTCCTTTTTGGCCTTTAAATTAATCTCCTGCAGGAATCTTTCTGCAGTGTCTCCTCTGCATGTATTATTTCCCATCACAGCACTGTGAAGGAATGATCTATGAGTCTGTTTTAGCCAATATATTGAGACCTTCTTGAAGGCAGGGTTGGTTTCAATGATTGTTCAGTGCTGGTCCTTCTAGGAAAATCTAAGAATATTTTATTGTGCAAATTATGTTTAAATATTTTATAGTAAACTCCTCAAGAGCTCCTCAAGACTGTAAAAAACTATGATTATACATCTACTACCGTTCACAGAAGTATATGACAAGGTAGAAAGGAGCTGAGATTCAACAGTCACCATTTTATGAAGATATTTTTATATCTTAGTATTTAGAAAAAAAATAATATATATTTATGGCCACTGTACTTTATTTAAGCTTTAGTCATTTAATTGACTTCTTACATCTAGACTCTTTCTAGGTTTTAATAGCTACAAAATACCATCCTACCTGAGAAATATTCTTTTAAAAACAGCTCTCAAGTCTTAATAATAGACATTTCCAAGTATATTTCCCTTTGAGCCACAAAGAAGGTGGAGACTTAGGGTAGAAACTTTATTCCTCTGTCTCCCCTCAGCTGCAGTCAGGGGTCCCTTAGGGAAGAGGACTCTTCTGCCAGCCATGGGCAGTCTGAGAGGAGCTTCAGGAACCTCAATTGTGGAGGTTAATAATAATATGGACTGATATTTTTCTAGGTGTATGGCCTGTATGTTATAAAACAATGTGCTTTGCTTTTATGCATATTTGAACATGCTCAAGAAACAATCTACAGGTCATAACAACTAGAACAACACCTGTGATGAATGGAGATCTACTTGACATGAGGGCCCAGGCCTGGAAGGTGATCTTTGTGTAACTCTGTTTGCTTTGCATGCTAAACCATAATTTGCTGCATAGAACTAATTTTGACAAATTCTAAAAAAGGAAAACATCCAGTAAGCAGGCAGGTCTGCTGACATTTGATAATATCTAGTTGTCAGTGAAATTTTAAAGGTACACATGCCCATGTTGATTCCTGGATAAAAAACACACAGCAGGAGTTTAGGGAATGAAAATTAGTGATAAAACATTTTGCAAGCATTTTATATGGGATCATATGATAGCTAATATTTATAGTTCGTGACCTAGATAGTATTGGTTAATTAAAGAAATCACTTGGGATAAGGAAGCACTCAGAAATGATTGTGGGTTTTTTTTTTTTTTTTTACAGTTCATAATAAGCCCAGAGACTTCAAGGAACCTTTCAAAGTTCTGTAAAACTGAATGTATTTTCCCTTTGGCTCATTATTTACTTGACTACAAGTCATTTATTTTGGCAGGAAAAAAATGTATCTGTTCAGTATCAAAAGGCCTATAAATTTTAACCTTCTTTTACTATCATATTATATCATACAAGAATTTTTAGTTAAATAAAAAACAATTATTTTTCTTTATATTAGGATTTCCCTTAGCGTCTGTGATTTTAGTTTCCATAATTTCAAGTGCATATGGAAAATAAATTACTTTATTTGATCACATGTAGATTTTCCATTAATAAAGTGCAGTGGTAACATTGTATATACACCTAGGAAAAATAATATATTCAGAAATAACTCTGAATACAACTGAATCTGTGAAAGTATCTTCTTAAAGATCTAGTTCATAATAACATGAATTTGTAGTCAGGATTATGAATTATGCATATGGGGACAATTATTTCAGTTATAGATATTAAATTTTTTAATACTTTTTTTTCAACACTTACTTCTACGTTGTATACACAGGACAAAGTCCAGCTGTACCACCTCCATTACCGACAGAACAAGCTTCCAGACCCACCCTGGCATCACCTACTCTTGAAGGCAAGTACTTTATTTTTTTTCTTTTCAAAAAGATCTTTATTGTACACAAAATATTAATAATGTAGAGGAAGAAAACAAAATAATAAAAAAGCAACAGCAAGATCCAATATGTTCCTACATATTTAGTATGTCTAAACCACAATTTACTTTTTCTGAATTCCAATTTTCTCATTTTTAGACAACCAAAAATTTTCCCTTAAGATTCTATGTTGGTGACCTTTCATTTCCAGAAGGATGACCAGTTTAGTACCTTGAAAGTCAAGCAAAAAAATATAGGGACAAATAGATAAAGATATATCTTGTGACTCTTGAAGTTTTACCACAGTCTGGTCAATTTTGTGTCTAAAGCTCTGGCGCTAAAGTTTCTGGTTTTAAATCTGAGCTCACCTTTCAATAGCTTTGTAAATTTGGGAAGTTACTTAAATTCATTATTCATAAGCTTTTTCATTTCTAGCATGGGATAAGAATATCACTGACATCCTAGGGTTATTGTGAGAATGAAATGGTGTGTGTGTGTGTGTGTGTATAAATATATACATATATACTATTGTATCTATATGTATAGTTTATAAGTGCCATATACATTTAGGAGTTAATACTACTAATAATTAATTTTTCAAAATATTATGTTTCAAGATTGATGAAATAAAGGGAAGTGTCAGTATAATCAATTTTGCTGGAAATTTAAAGTCATTTCTTTAAGTCTTCATTCATTCATTCATTTCTTTAACCATTATTTACTCAATCCCAACCACAAGATATATTTTCCAAAGTACTGGGACTCAAAGATTAACAGAAAAAAGATCTTACTTTGCCAAGACTCAATTTACAGACCTGAAAACACAAGTAATGAAAGCACGCCACTAATTTTTTAGGAGTACAAATGGAGCTATCTCCCCCAGATCTCAGCCCCCTTTCCACTCCTGGCACTGTCTCGGCCTGAAAGGGATCTTCTGTGTGCACACGTGGACTCCCCAGGCTGCTCGTTCAAGATCCAACAGCTGCCTAGTGGCTTTGGCCTCCCTGAGATTAGTGGTGATGACACTTATGAGGATTCACCCAGGAGAAGGCTACTATTGTATATCACTTACCTAGAAAGCAAGGCATTTAGAACAAATTGGTCCAAAAAAGAAAAAAAAAGAGAAAATCAGAGTTATATTTCCTTTGGCATTTGGACTATAACAGCTCATTTGATTTGAGATAATTTGACACAAAACTGACAAGTGACTATCTTACTGCTCAAAATGTTCACAGGACAAGAAACAACCTATAAATAATAATAGCATCACTTGAATTTTCATGGGAGTCTAATGTTGTTGTTTCGAGATAAACATGGAGCAAGGAACTCAGATTCCCCAACTCGAGGGATACTTCAATAGGTTATTCAAATGTTTTACTTCAACTTATCTCCTAGCAGAAGTTCATAAAGCACCAAGTACAAAATATTTTGTCTATTAATCTGTCACTTGGAAAAGCATATGTCATTTGTTAAATGTGACACAAGTTCTGTTATTGTATTTATAGAGTGATTTAATTTGACATTTTATCCTGGAATCCAGTACTATTAATATGTTTACGTGAATAAAATAGAAATGTTTAAGGATCACAAGCCGTTTGTCAGTATCTACTTTTAAATACTTTTGTCAGAATCCCAGCCTTCTGAGCAATTGGGATGATGAGCATGAGCTACTGCACCCAGCCAGTATCTCCTTTTGCAGAGAGGCAGAGTCTTCGCGCGCCTTGCACGGAGGAGGCTGCTAACACCAAGTAGCTTCCCGAGAAATCCGTATTATCAGGCAGCGCTGAGATCATGGGCTTTGTCAGGGCTTGCAGATGTGCTGCCTGTGACTTCATTAACATAATTGATTAGGAACTAGGACATATTTAGTATTAATCAAGCTGTTTTTAGTGAGGCTGATTATGCCAGTCCTCTTGACGCACTATTTTAGTCTGGAGCTTCCTTAAGACCAAGTTGCAAGAAAATGGCTCTATGTAAAAAGGAGAAACTTAAACAGGGCACGAAAGTATGCTATTTGATTTCAGGAATACAGTTACAACAGGTTAAGATGGAGAGGCATACACATATTCCAATTTTAATGTTTTAAAGAAGTAGAGCTTACATATAGACTGGTGTATTAAATTTGTTCATAAGAGTTTGGAAACAATTTAGAACTTTATCAATGAAATCTAAAAAATTGTGCCTCTTATTATGGGTGAAAGCACTCTACACATCTGTAAAGTCCCTAAAAGATCTCTTTCTGCTTTTGCAGCTCTTTAAAAAAATGAGTTTCTCATTTCCAACACTCACTTTGTTCTGAGAAGTATCAATGTACTTACCTCAGGCCACTTACTTAGTGCCTTAAAGTTGTGTCTTGCCTTCCTGGAATTTCCCTGTTCCTCCCACATCACCTGCTTTGTACACCATAATGAAGTTTTTATTACTTTGAATATTTGGATACAAAAGGTCTAATTATATATTAAATCACATGTTTCCTTTGATTCCTACTATATTTTTTAGATTATGTTTATCCAGAAAAAATCATCTACAATAGCTTTAAAAAAATCTTATATAATAAACACCTCATGTCATCATTCTGGTTGTCAATATTTTCAATTTGTAATTAATTATGAATGTAATTAAACTGACTTAAAATGGATCTAACTTAAATATAATGTTAATTCTCATAATCTTCCACAAATTACTAAATTTTGTGATAGAATTAACTTTTGTGCCTATTGGGAGCTCTCATTCAGGCTGCAAAGCTCACAAGTTCAAAGGGCCACTGCAGTTATCCACTAATTACTCAAATGCAGATGATCTATGTGAGTTTTTTTTCTCCAATCAAATAGTACCTTATAAATTAACATTATAGGCAGTTTTAGCTCTTAACTGGAGAGCTCTTTTTCATTAAATGTTTATTAGCATTTCCGCTAATCTCTTACCCCAAGAACTGTACTTCTCCGAAGGGATTATTCCCTCACTGCTCTCCGATGGAATACTTAGTGGTTAAACAGAACATCTTCAGGCAGTATTGCCCACCCCTACTCAGTCGCCAAGAAAGGCAGAAAAGCTGTGTCATAAAGCCCTTGTGTAAGCAAAATTACCAGATATGATCCTATTCATCTTTAATCCACAATGGCAGAAGATTTTTTTCCCACCTATTCAACAAAGACCTCCAAGCACTCCATTTTTGTCATTGATCACTGAGAGATTAACGACTTCCACTCACATGTAATCACTGGCCATTTAGTGTAAAATTACCGGAACTCCTTTATTGTAGCAAAGATATGAAGGGAAGAAGTTAATACTTAAATTATTTTTTAATATTAATATTCTCTTATATACATACCATTTTCATAAATGAAGTCAAATAGAGGAAGGTGAATAAATTCCAAACATCCTATCATTTTCTTGAATTAATATATAACTGGTACTTTGTATTACAATTTTAAATGACATTATAAATGCCATCAAAAGAACTCCACATGTACTCACCATCAAATTGGTATTAACTGATCAACACATAAGTGCACATATAAGAATAACATCTATTGGATGTTGGGCAGGGGGGAGGGGGAGGAGGGAGGAGGGAGGAGGGGACGGGTATCTGCATACGCAAAGAGTGCAATGCGCACCCCCCGAAGGATGGGCATATTTGAAACTCGGACTTAGCGGGGCGGGGGGGGGCAAGGGCAACATACGTAACCTAAACATCTGTACCCCCATAATATGCTGAAATAAAAAAAATAATAATACACAGTACGGATGCTATAAGGCATTTTATTTTTTAAAGTTATGTACTATTTCCAACTTGACTGTGATATGAATAATATTAAATAATTTTAAAAATAGAAGGAAAAGAAAATTTCTCACTTTAATATCACTCCCATTAGCATGTTGAAATTTTTCTTCACTAAACACATTTTGTCTGTATTTGTAATCATGGTATATATGCCACTTTTTACACTGTGACATATTCTTTAAAGGCACAATTAGGTGCTCTCCAAAGAAAACCTTAGCAGATGGTTTACAATTATTAAAAGAGAAATTTACTTTCCAGAGCCACTCTGTGTGCCACTAGTAGAGCTGGCATTAGATAGCTCTTGCTGTGCAGTTGAGGGTTTTCCTTTATTTTGAAATACCTCACAATAAAAATGTTATATCTGCAGGCCTGGCTTCACGCTGGGGGAAGTCAGTTTCTCAGGCCTTTCTCCCCATGGAAAACTACTAGATACCATCCCCTATGGATTCACCTAAAAAAATATAAGCTTATATTTTCTCCCCAGACATCTTCAAAATAATTGTGTAGGAAAGAAAACTTTCCAGCACAATTCTCCTTGTTTTCCGGTTCTGTACCGATAGACAGAAGAAAATGATGCCTTCTAACAATAATAAATGCCCAGGGAACGAGAAAATCCCCTGTTCAAAACTCTCAGACTCTGATAGGTGATAACTTAAAAGCGACATAAATAGAAGTCTTGGGAGTAGAAACTTAGGAACCTTCTGAATCTCATAACAAGCCATTTATAACTAGGAGGGGTTAGTGGATAAGAACTTAAAATCTACAAAACAGTATTAAAATATAATCTTAAGTGATTAATTATAGAAGATTAATGAAATAATTGTGGGAAATCATTTAGGTACAAAGAATAAAAAAATTGAAGAACTTATATGCATTAGTTTCTTCGGAGTGTTGTAACAAAATGCAACAAACTGGGTGGCTTAAACAACAGAAATTTATTGTCCTACATCTCTGGATGCCAGAAATCAACATCTCAGCGGGGTGATTCTTGCTGAGGCCGCTGAGGGAGAAGGTGTTCTGTGCCTCCCTCCTAACTTACGTCAACCTCAAGTGCTTCTCGGATGACAGATGACATTCTCCCCGTGTCTTCACATGGTCTTCCTCTCTGCCTGTCTGTCTCTGTGTCCAAATTTTCCCTCTTTTTAATGACATAGTCATATTGAATTTAGGGCCCTGTCTTACTCCATTTGTGTTGCTATAAAGGAATACCCGAGGCTGGGTGATTTATAAAGAAGAGAGGTTTATTTGGTTCATGGTTCCACAGGCTGTATAAGAAGCACGACAACAGCATCTGCCTCTGAGGGCTGCAGGAAGCTTCCATTCATGGTGGAGGGGGAGGGGGAGCTGGCAGCACATGGCAAGAGGAAGGGAGAGAGAGGGAGGAGGGAGGTGCCAGGCTCTGTTCAACAACCTGTTCTCACAGGAGCTCACTCCCATGAGAATGGCACCAAGGTATTCATGAGTGATCTGCACCCGCAACCCAAACTCCTTCTCTCTCTTTCTCTCCTCCTCTCTCACCATGTGATGCCAGCTGCCCTTTGCCTTCCGACATGAGTGAAGCAGTATGAGAACCTCACCAGATGCGGATTTCAGTGGCATGGTTCTTGTACAACCTGCACAGCCGTGAGCCAAATAAACTTCTTTTCTTTATAAATTACCCACACAGTCTCAGGTATTCCTTTACAACAACACAAATGGACTAAGACAGGCCCACTCTAATGACTTCGTCTTAATTTGATCATCTTAACTTGATCAACTTCATCACCTTGACCATATTTCCAAGTAAAGTCACATGCACAGGTACGGGAGATGAGAAACAGTGAAGAGCAGAGAATGAAGTGCATACTCATGGCATTTTAATATATGTTTTAAAGTACTATATCACCGAATGAGCAACACTGCTTATAGCAGGCTCTTTAATAATCAAAACAAACAAGCACCCAAAGGAGTTTTGGGGCAATAATCTAAGACATTTTCTACTATTTTTTACTTATAATTTCACCATTTATAGGACATGTTTGTTGACAGTTATTAATTCAGAAAACCACATGTATAATCTATGATAAAAGTTTTTTTTCCTTTTACTTAGTGAGCTGAATTTTTAAATTTTCTTTTTTTTTTTTTCCTGCACAATTTGGCAGCAATTCCTGTATAGAGCTTTTTAAAATTCAAGGTCTATCTGCTGTCTTTATCTCAGCAATTATTTCACTAGCACAAAGATGTGAATTGCCAAGTGGTTTTAATTCTCTTCTTGGATCTTGATGAGCAGCATTATTCTAAAAAGGCATTTTGACTTTGGTTTAAGACATGCAATATTAGAATGGGACAGTTAGTTTCACTGACACTGAAGAGATCTTAAACAACGTATATGACTTATTTTACAGACCACCTGAATCTCCCATGCAGCCTAAGCCCCACCAGAAAACCAAGGTTTGGAAAAGCCCTGAGGTCTTTCTGCTACATGACACAGAAAGCACATTTCAGCTCAGGGTAATGAACTACAATTTGCTGACATTGCATGCTATGCCTAAAATCTGCATCTTAATACTACACCTTTCTGAATCTGTGTCAGAATAGCCTGTCAAACCCAGGACAAAGTAGTACTTTATGATTTGCTATTATAAAGGTTTTGCTTTAAAAAAAAAAAGAAGGAAAAAAAACAGAACTTGTCTGAAGGAACTTGCATCTTTCAGAGCTGGAATTATCTCAACTTTTTCGTGAGCATAAATTGTCAGACAAAAATCACAAATCATTTCTTCTTGATGTGTTTGGCAATTCTGTTTCTATTTTCTGTGGGGTTTGCTGTCACTGTTGTGATACCGGTGAAGGTACACATATACGCTCATGTGTGTGTGTGCCCCAACCAAGAAGAGAAAAGGGTAGGAGGGGAAGGAAGGGGAAGTGTGGTTCCCAAAATTCTGAGAAGGTGCTCTGGATGCCCAGGACTGCTGTTCACATCCTGTGTAATCCCCCCTCCTCGAGTATGGGTGGGACCCATGAATATGAAAGGCTATCACTTCCATCATGAGCTTACTTTATATGGCAAAAGTGAAGGGATTTTGGCAGACATAAATAAAATCCCTAATCAGTTGGCTTTGAACTCATCAAAGGGAAGATTATTCTGGGTGTCACGACCCAATAAAGTGATCCCGTAAAAGGTACTGAGCCTTTCTTGAAGTCAGATACTTGAAGCATGAGAAAGATTCTCTTACTGACCTTGAAGGAGCAACCTCCCTGATGTACAGAGGGTCTGTGGAAGGGAACAGAAGGTGGCCACTAGGAGATAAAAATGATCCCCTGCCAACTGCCAGCAAGAAAAGGGAGGACTTCTGCTCTACAAATGCAAGGAAATGCGTTCTGCCAACAACCTAGGAGCATGGAGAATGACCTGAGGCTCAGATCACACCGAACCTTATGCTAACACCTTGGATTTTGACCTCAGAAACCCTGAGCTGAGGACCCAGATAACTTCCTGAGCCTTGGAAATTATGAAATAATACATGTGTGCTATGTGAAGCCCGTCAGTTTATGCAGCAATGGATAAGGAATATAAGAAGTAATAGAAGGGGAAGATCTTGGAGGAGAGGGGAGGGGAAGTTAAATTAACGTATGAGATTTACCTTTCTCTTCTACTCTGCTTTAAAATTTCCCATCGTATGGCAAACTTAATACAGCCAGAGTCAGGACAAACACACTTGGGTGTCTGGAAGCATGTTAGTATCTCACTCCTTTTGTCCCCATAGCATTTTTTTTTTACAGTGATGAATGTTGCTGTGGCAACCTCACAGGGTTCCAAATGATTTTTCTAATTCATTGAAATAGTCACGTAAGGCATGTGGTGAGCAATGCCAGGCTCAGTGAACGCTCCAGTCACTTCTGTGATAAGTCTGCTACCCTGACTCCACCTGTGAACTGAAAACCTCCTAATAAAAGCTTCAAAATAGATGCAATAATTTTTACATGTATAAAAGAACCATATCCCACACAGGAGAAATACAACTGTCCATATTACAGATTGCTAATTGCAGCCACTGAAAGGAGTCTTCATTAAGTGATCTTAAAACTGAATTCCAGTGAAATGGTTTCAGTTCTGTTTAATTAACTACCAATACAGGATACAAGTAAAAGTCATTCAAGTATTTAGCCTCTGGCTAATTATTTCCATTACGAAACTGAGCACTTTTATTAGGAGACTTATTTTAAGCAAAACTAATAAAAGTTTCACCATATCTAAAGGTTTAAACCTTTAGCTTCCAAACAGGTAAGGTGTCATTTTGACAGGTGTTTGACCACAATTTAATACAGGCTTGATTCTTGAAATATCTCTTACCATTAGACTAGAAAGGATAACAAAGCAGGAAAACTTCTAAGATCCTTCTTATAAACACGCACTATGCTGCATTCCAAATATAAAATTAAGTATTGAGGCCTCTGACATGCCTGTGCACTTCCAGGAAAACTGTAATGTATGTCCCCAGTCTCACAGGGTGAATTGCAATCAGTCTAAGCCAGCGGGTCTCAATCTTTATCTCTCAACAGCAACTCCTGGAGGGCTTATTAAACACAGATCACAGAGCTCAGCTCCCAGAGTTTCTGACCCAGTTGGTTTGAGATGTGGCCTGAGAATACACATTTTTTCGACTGAGTCTTGCTCTGTCACCCTGAGTAGAGTGTAGTGGCATCATCATAGCTCACTGCAACCTCAGACTCCTGGGCTCAAGGGATCCTCCTCCCTCAGCCTCCCCAGTGGCTGGAACTACAGGTGTGCACCACAACACCCAACTAATTTTTCTATTTTTAGTAGAGACAGGGTCTCACTTTTGCTAAGGCTGGTCTCAAACTCCCGAACTCAAGAGTACTAGGATTACAGGTGTGAGCCACTGTGTCCTGCCTCTAAGAATACGCATTTTAACAAGTTCCCAGGTAATACTGATGCTACTGGCCCAGGGACTCCAATCTGAAAGCCATTCCAGCCATATCTCTACCCAG
>CAUYSK010071769.1:0-72311 GCA_963575035.1 Avahi laniger | reverse complement strand
CCTCACACTCCTGGGCTCAAGCGATTCTACTGCCCCAGCCTCCCGAGTAGCTGGGACTACAGGCATGCGCCACCATGCCCGGCTAATTTTTTCTATATATTTTTAGTTGTCCAATTAATTTATTTCTATTTTTAGTAGAGACGGGGTCTCGCTCTTGCTCAGGCTGGTCTAGAACTCCTGAGCTCAAACAATCCGCCCATCTCGGCCTCCCAGAGAGCTAGGATTACAGGCGTGAGCCACCGCGCCCGGCCTGATACATTATTTTTAAGAAAAGTCCACGGTTTATTCAGATTTCCTTAGTTTTTATCTAATGACTTTTTTCTGTTTCAAGATCCCCCATCCAGGATACATTATATTTAGTTGTCGTGTCTCCTTAGGGTCCTCTTTGCTGTGATAACAGTTTCTCAAATTTTTCTTGTTTTTGATAATCTTGACAGTTTTCTTAATGTACCTGTTTAAGACATTTATTTATTTATTCAACTATGAATCTATTTATCTATTTTGTTTATTATCTTTACATTTTTATTTCAATAAAATGCAGATCAGTATGTACATTCAAAAATTAAACATTTTAGAGCATTAATTTGCACAACAATGATTGCTGTTTAGCTAGTTTGTAGGTAACAAAAATTGAGTACATTTATACCCCAAATCTAACCCTGAAAAACTGATTGCTAGACCAGGATTTTCTTTTTTATGATTTATTATTATATTTAATTATATATTGAAAAATTATATTTGCATATATTTAGATGGTGTACAAAGTGATGTTATAATTTTTGAGTACAATGTGGGATAATTAAATCAAGCTAAATTTTGAAGCACATTGGTCAAATATTTTTATAGAATGTCCCTCAGTAGGGATTTGTCTAATCTCATGATTAGACTGGGGTCATGGGTTTTGGGGAGGAAGACCACAGAGGAATGGTGCCATTTTCATAACATCATAACAAGAGTACATATTATCAGCATGACTTAACACTTTTGATCTTAATCATTTGGCTGAAGGAGTGTTTTTCAGGTTTTTCCACTGTAAGATTACTCTTTTTCCTATCTTCCCATATTGCACTCTTAAGAAGGAAGTCATCATGTACAGCCCATACTTAAGGAGTGGAGATTTATGTTCTGTCCTGAGGATAATACCTATTTATGAAGTCTATTATAAGGACTAAATGAGAAAATGTATATGAAAGACTTAGAAAAGTATACAATATTGTATAAATAAATATTATTAATGATAATCATAATAATGAGTGTCAAGGGCATTTTGGATGTCCTCTTCAACCAGGACCTCTGCAAATAACTGGAAACTATTTCATACAGTTGATAGAGTAGATGGGGGGAAGAAAAATAGAATTTTAATTAAGGGAGCAACAGTCTTCCTAAAGAACTGTCCTGTCAGACTTTCATTTCCGCTGTTTACCAAGTGTGTGAACTAGTTCCAGAGACATACTCATTTATTTTTCAAATCTACTGCTCATTTAACAGTTTTTTTCCAAGTCTATTTGGCTTGAGTCAGATAAATCAAGTTATCTGATTTGCTTTATTCTTTTACATACCAAAATTTTCTATATTAGTGCTTTTGATTTGGCTGAAGTATTAAAGCAATAGTCTCAATAGTTCTGAACAGTCTCAGAAGAATTTTAAGTTGATTTAGTTTTTTATTATGCACTTAAAAATGTTTCGAAAATATAACTAAAAATTCTGAAAAACAATGTTAAATGCAATTTAAATTACTGCAATTCTGTTACATTTTGTTAAATTTCTTTCTTTTCATTGTTAAGAGTCAAAACAACACTCATTTCTTCAATTATCTTATTAAGAAGTACTGTTCAGAAAATACAGTGTTCAACTTCGTTGTTACCTGGATCTTGATTTTAGAACCTTATATATTTTTCTTTATGTTTGACAGATGGAGAGTATTGATTTGTTTTTACAAAGCTGAGAAAATAGTTCAAAGGTGAAATAAATAAAATCTATTTGCTATTCAAAAGCTGAAAGTGTAGGCACTAATGAAAATCATTCTATTAACTGTAGTGATTGAAAAAGCAGTTGGAGAGCTGTAATTGTTCATTAAAATAATGAGCATCCTGAGCTGGAACCAGCATGTGTGGAAGAGGAACTAGTACAATGCACCGCAGGAAAATTTGAGCAACCATCAGAGGGTCATAAAAACTAGAGGATTATGGAAACTACACCACAGAATTACAGACACTTAGGGCTACTTTGGTAAATTTTAGGGGCTTGTTAATGATACTCATATATGTTTAATATAAGAGATGAAATATTTTCAGTTTACCAATTGGCCTTTTGTATATTTTATATAAAATAGTTATTATTGATGATTTTGGAGCTATTACCCTACAAAACAATTTGAACTTAATAGTTAGATCCTTTTACGCTTTCCCAAGGAAAAATAAGTTGATTCCAAGGGAAAAGAAAATTGCTTATATTTGATTAAGTGGTTTTAAAATGAATTTAATAGTAGTCTCACATTTAAACTTTTAAGGCCTTTATTTAAGAATACGAAAAATTTGAAACTTTTTATTTTCTTATTTTTAGCACTTCAATAGAAAAGATATTTAGAGTATCAAATAATTGGAGTTGGAAACTAAGAAACATATGGTTCCTATGCCCGATATAGCTTAAATATGACTATAATTTTATAAGATATGTTCTATACTAGAGCTTTATATGCAGTTTTCAGGATTTTTGTTTAAAGAGCTACTAAGTTTTGATGATTTCTGGGAATTGGATCATGAAAATGGACCAGAAATTTGTGGAGCAGAAAGGGAGTGTTCTGGATAAGATACTAAGACATGGTATAATTCACAAATGGGATAGGAGTGCTCTACATGTAAAGCATATTTTGAGTAGTTGGGAAACAGTAGAAGCAGCTGATAAAAAGGAAGATAGGATGGCTACAAAGATGAATTTTTGCTTATATAACTGTTAATGTTTGCAAATAATGCTGAAATAAAAGAAGTAAAGTATTTTAGGAACATTATATAAAATGCTTGTTTCTGACCTCAGAGGCCAGTGTTCCTGGGAAAACCTCTCAATCTGCAGTGTTGGCTCACCAATTCATTTCTTACCTAAATAATTTTCCTCTTCAATCAGGCTATTGAGTTTATCATTTTCACTATTATCTTATCTCTGGTTGTTCATGTCTTCTTGTGCTTGCTTACATTTCCAAAATTCTTTCTTATCTCTTTGATGCTATTCAGTTATTCAATTAATGCCAAGATCCATTCATTTTGCACCATATGGTATGCATGGTTTAGTGCATTGTCTTTCTTTTATAGAGGTTGTGCTGCAGGTGGGTAGAATCTTCACAGATTGTCAGCCAGTGAAACCCCAGCCTCAGCTTTGTGTTTCTCAGTCTTTGGGAGGTGTGGGTGTGGGGCGGGGGGAGGGTGCTTCAGCCTGCTGAATGATATAATCTGGGAGATTTTAAAAGTATCCATGCTTTGGTGCTCCTCTTCCCCAATTCTAATTCAGTTTTTTTGGAGTGGGGCCCAAGCTTTGATATTTTTCAAAATTGTTTGGGTAATGTCTTTATGCATCCACATTTGAGAGCCTCAGAGGCCTAACCATTGTGGTGAAGGAGGGTAGGGGATGAGATGGCTGGGGATAACAGGCGCCGCTGCACTGTTACGGGCTCTCATGACTTTGTTTCTGCAGCTGGGAGCAGAGATGAAGTGATTAAAAATCGGTACAAAGCAACGTGGAGAGAAAATACAGCTACTCCTATGTCCATGACTAAACTCTTCTCTGGACTGCTCCATTTAGAGTTATTGCAGAGATTTCCCACCTTTTATTATCAGTCTCTCTCTCCTTTGTGCACCTTTTCCTGGGTTGGCAGGAGAATGTTCTTACTAAGAACCACAAAAGTAATTCTCTAGGTGAATTCTCGAGACCATTAGCCTTTGCCTGGGAAGAAAGATGGAGAATGCACAGGAACAGCTAGTGCTACACAAGAGCGGACTTGTATGTACCCTGTGTTTCCCTGATGGACATCACTTCTTTTTTTTTTTTTTTTTTTTTGAGACAGAGTCTCACTCTGTTGCCTGGGCTAGAGTGCCGTGGTGTCAGCTTAGCTCACAGCAACCTCAAACTCCTGGGCTCAAGCGATCCTCCTGCCTCAGCCTCCCGAGTAGCTGGGACTACAGGAACGCGCCACCATGCCCGGCTAATTTTTTTCTATATATATATTTTAATTGTCCAGCTAATTTCTTTCTATTTTTAGTACAGACGGGGTCTTGCTCTTGCTCAGGCTAGTCTCGAACTCCTGAGCTCAAACGATTCTCCCGCCTTGGCCTCCCAGAGTGCTAGGATTATAGGCGTGAGCCACTGCGCCCGGCCAACATCACTTCTTTATGTCCTCTGGGTGCCTTGTCACATGTTTCTGAAAACTAATATAACTAGGACAATTTATAGTATTTAAAGAGTTACAGAATTCTCAAATGACAAGATCAAAAGTGCTGGACAGTAGAAAATATTCATGTGAAATATTTAAACTTGAATTATTCCAATGGAATTTTGTTGGGAATCTTAAAAAGTTGCTAGAAGTTTTCTTGTTATATTAAACACTCTTCTGGGTATATTTTAAACATTTTATGGGAATATAAGATAATCATAGTGAATATTATTGACTGTGTTCCTGCACTAAATGACCCTACTGTACCTTTGCACTTCTTGGAGCTGTTTAGCATTTTTATTCTTCATTAGTTGGTTATTCTTATTTCTTTTGGCCTTTGGAAGAGCTGCTTTCTCTGATTTACTACTTTATTGTATAATAGTTTAAATAAAGGGATACTCATTCCATTTAGAGTCACATGATAAAGAGTAAATGCCCTCAAAGTGAGACTTAATTTAATGAAAAAAATTCAATGTAAAATTGTTTGAAGTTTATTTTCCGGCTTCTGGGAAATAATACTTGGCATATTCTTATTTTAAAACTATGTCTGGATAGTTGAATTAGGTGGATTTTAATGACTACTGGATAAGAGAGAGATTACTCTAATTAAATAGCATCATATGTTTCCTGATACGACTATTTTCCTTAAACAATGGTAGACCTAAATTCATCCCCTCATTTAGTACCATATAAGCATGTTTATTTATTTTTTTAAATCTATAACAGATTACTAATTCTTTAACAGATACGATTCTGGACCCTTTAAACATTTCCATAAGCATTCTGTTCTAAAGTTGGGCTGAGCAGTGTTTATCGTTCAATATATTTTTATAGGAATTGTCTTTATGCACAGGTGATATGTCACTAAACCAATACCTTCTTTTCAACCATCTTAGTAGTTGATGTGAGATTGCTGCACTGTTAGTCTTCAAGGTGACTAGATTGACTTCTCTGCTCATCACTTTGCCTATCACACAGAGGTATTCATACACTCAAATCTTTAGGAGTGCCGTGTACGATGTGTCTGGATGCCTGTAACTGAATTGGAAATGACCAAATATTGCTGGAGTCTATTTTACAATATAACGAGTGGTTAACAAAATCTTGGTCTATAACTCAGCAAGTCAAATAAATGAATAATATTAAATTAGAATATTAAAATAGATTCCTACAAATATGAACTCCTACTCAAAATATATGTCTTCATAATGTCCTTCCTTTTTTTTTTCACCTGTGCTCCATTACACTGAAATAAAACAGGAGCAGTTCTCTTAGGCACTTGATTAAAACAGGTCATTGCCACTCTCTGTGATGTTTTCTGTAATGCATGCCTTGCGCAAGAAAATTTATTCATGTCATGAAATGTGGTTTTGCAATCATATCTTCTGATAGGATAATGCCCATGAGGAAAATGAAATGCACTATTAAATATAAAATATATTCTCACTGAAAATGGCCAACTTACCCTCTGATTATTCAAAATTTTGGCAGATCAATTATAAATACTCTTTTATAATTCAGAATAGGTTGCTTTTTACAAGCACTTATCAGAAAGATCCCTTAAAATATAGTCTGACTTTGAAATCCTTTACTTCCTATGTATTGTCAGAGGCAGGGAAATAGTAGTCACAGGAGATTTGGAGAAGTGGCATAAAGTAACCCATGCCTTGTGACCTTTACATATTTTTGTCCTAGAAAATGTAGATATTGATTAGCACACTAACTTGAAAATATTGATTTGATTATTGTAAAGGACATTTAAGTACCTCAAGATAGGCCATCTTTTAAATAAGGTTTAACTAATTATTTTTATTTGAAGTATTACACAAGATAAATGATGAAAACAATGGTTGTTCTTATGTGTGATAATTAACCCTCTCTATACCACACATAATTAAAAGAGACTATATTGTCATTGTGGACTTTTTCTACGTAGAAAAGGTGAATTGAATTTTGTTTCTCTTTTAGCTCTGGAATATTTCATTAAAATCGAATGTAATCAATCTATTTCTGACCAAAATCAATTGTTTCTCTCACCTAACAACTATTTCCCCTATAAAAGGTGCCATCTTCAGAGTACACTAATCAGAACTCTGCAGTTGCTTATTTGATAAAAGAAGGATTCTTTCCATTTAGATGGAACTGTTCATGCACATTTCTTCCCGTCAGTACCACTGATGTTCTGGTTAACATGTCTTCTGGGTATGTTTTAGATGTGCTACAAGGTTATTAGCTTGCATAGTAATTCACTGGTGTTTCTCAGGAGTGTTCATGGTGCCTTGGTCCCTTCAGGCTGCTGTAGTAACCACTCCTGGGTTCATAGATAGTACCTCACTTTGTGTTGTCACATGGTAGAGTGGGGGTGAGGGGTCTCTTGGGTTTCTTTTATACGGGCACTAATCCCATTCATCAGGACTCTGCCCTTATGACCTAATTGCCTCCCAAAGGCTCTACCTCCGAACATACGAATTTTAGGGGAACAAAAACATTCACATCATAGTACATCATTTATATGTTGTATCTATGTATCTAAATAAATTTTTCTGCCATTAATATTACTATCCTTCTTACTTTAATATGACTTCAAGTGAAGCTACTTCATCTGTCTGGCCTTTCTTGACCTTTGTTTTAACAGCCACATACAGAGATTGGATTTGGGGATTTTAACCTCGTCTGTGTTTTCTTCTTTTACCCTGTAACATCCTGAGTCATTTTCCAGCCCTTGCCTTATGAAGAAAGGGATACATTAACAGAGAAATTTCTTTCTTTCTTTTTCTCTTATATTTCTTTTAGAAGAGAAAAATAAATTTGAAATTGAACTTTCGACTAATCATATATTTTTGAAATGAATTGATTTAATAAAGTACCCTAAAAAGTTTAATAAGGATAGCTTTATAACATTTATTTGTAAAAAGGTGCTTTATTTATTACTTGCTCTCCACTTTGGGAATGGCTGTCACTTTCCTCCAAAATCACACCTTGATATTGTCATACTTCCTTTGCCATCTGTTCCCCCATCATTGCTTGATGCCATTGAACACATCTTCTGCTGAATAGCTGAAATTTGCAGCCACTTGGGCCTGTAGTGATGCCAAAAACAACAGGTCCTGTTGGGTCCTTGACCTTATCATTTTGGTAGACTCTGGTGAGAATCATTTAGCTCTTTTTTCATCCCATGCAGATTGGTCACCCTGTATTCCTCATAAATTTACCCTGTCAAGCAAAACCTGACACTATTCCAGCTTTTCTTTCTTCCTTTAAGGCAGTTCCACTGGTAAAGCATTTCTTTTTGTCCTTACAAAGGGGACTGCCTTGAAAAGCCTCACTCAGCTGTCAAAATGCTGTAATGCTGTTGATTTCTCTGCCTGTCAGAGAGAGCATCTATATGACTGCCAAACTCATGTCTGATATTTTAGGAAGTCCTAAGGTCATATGCTTACACCCTTCGAAATTTTAAAAATGTTAATAGTGAGGAGATAGCTTGTATAGTTATTGGTCCCCTACTGGGAAGGACCTTGCATAGTAAAAACTGTGATATGAAAACATAGATATACGTATATTTAACCAGAAGAATTTCTATTCTAATATTTGTGTATTGAGAGTTACATCTTTTAGAAAATAAAGGAAACTTAAGGGTTGAAAGAAGAAAGGTTTCATAAAACATGTGGTGAAGAAGGAATAGAGATTTTGAATTAAAAGCTCGGAGAACAAAAACAAAGTGAAATAACATGAGTTTGGGTCTTACCCACTCTCCTATCCCCACTCCAATTGCCATGTATTGGTGCAGAAAGAAGGAGTTGAGAGATGTTTCCTTAGAGGTGAGGATATATATTTGGTCCTAGGCATACTGACAGCCCTAGAAGCATAATCTCTAAGTATTGAGGAGATACTTGCAAAATATCTGTTGCAACTAAGAGGAATAGCAATTGAGTAATAGCACAAACATGTTCAAAGTCTTTCATTCACACAATTTTGTTAATGTCTGTGAAAGTCATGAAGGTAAATAGAGATGTTATAGCAGAGTAGTTGAGCCAAGACTCTGATCAGGCCACATTGCTTGTTCAAATTCTGTGTTTGCCTTTTACCAGCTGTGTGTCTTTAGGCAAGTTTCTTAACCTCTCTGTGTCTTGGCTTTCTCATATGATAATGTATAGCATAGGGCTATGGTTAGGATCAATTCAGTTAATAAATGTAAAGTACTTACAGGAGTGCTTGGTATGTAAAAAATGCTCACTACATGTTAGTTTAAAAAATCATTATTAGAGAAGCTATGATATATATTATGAAGGAAAGGAACGATGTGCCACAGGGGAATTGCACCCCTTTTTACCATTTTGCCTTAAATTACTCATCTTCAAATAGTTTTCAGAACCTCATCCCCGAGTGTGATATGGTTTTTATATTTAAGTCCATTGATGCTTTTCGGTCACATTTAAGATCTTTCAAATAATAAAAAGCTTATTTTTGTAAATTCACAAAATAATAGCAACATCTTACATTTTTATAGTTCACAATTATGGAAGTTCTTTGAAGTAGGTAAGGCAGTTATACAATGCAGAAGAGAAAGTGAATCTGCTGAGAAGTTTGCATTTATGCTTGTGATTTGAGAGAATACGATGCCTGCTGCAGGCCAAAGAATCAATTGTGATGAAAGCGCTAATCAAGCTGTTGCCTTGAGCAAAGGAAATATCATCAACTTAATTCTAAAGGTTCTTGACTAGGATTTTTGTCTGGGTAAATAAAAAAAAAATTTTTTTCGTTATTTTTACCTTTAATAAAAAACAATTCTGGTGACTAATTTACCATTGTAAAATACTAAATTGCAGCTGTCTTTTTCTTTTATGCTTCCCTCTCCATTAATGCTTTGACTCAAATGAATGGCTATAAGAGGGAAATTCTCACAACCCAGAGCTTTATATTATCTTCAACGGGCAACCAGAGGACTGTTACCTAGAAAGCAGTTCATTATTCATCCCTTTTGAGCAGTTGCCTGAATGAAACAATTGTGTCATACATTATATTAACGTGCAGCACAAAAGATCCCTGCTTACTAAACAATTCTGAGTTCTAGTGAAGGATTCCGGCCTTCTTCCAGCTATTAACGTAAAAAACTTACCTACATCAGCAGAAAGCAAGTATTTAATGCAACTCTATAATAAATTTGAGGATTCTTGCCAAAATACAACTTTTTAAACTTCTACTATCTTATTCTGTCTTCCTCCAGATTCCGCTGCTCCATTTTCTCAGTGAAATTATGCTGACTGGAAACAAAATTAGGAGTACATATGTGGCAGGAATTAAATATCCTTAGTCTCAAAAATCCCAGGGCTTCTGTCACCATCATTGCAAATGGAGCCTTGGAGGCAACAGTGAGGACCAAGGGTTGGTTTTGCCTAGTGCATCAACACTCTGAGGGGTCTCTTTCCATCCACCTCCCCTGTGGCTGTCTCATATAGGTGGAAATATGAAAAAAATTACATCAAATGCTTCCCTAAATCATGCCAGACACAATGATTCCTAATGGCATTTAATCCAAATTCTAAGCCTTGGCAAGCATATATGACCTTGAGAATATTCTTTATCTTTCTATTCTAAAACTTATTGACAACTGTAACTTTCATTTTGGGGTACCGTCTTCAAGCCTGAAGTTGAGGTTGGGAGGAGGAGGATAGCTTGATCAAAGGACTGAGAACTCACATTCTTGAGAACATGCTTGCAAGTATATTTAACTCTGGCTTCTGAGATTATAGGACATTTGTTTTTCAGATAGGTTAAAGACATGTAGGTTTATCATCACTTTCCAACCAAATGACTATCTACTCAACGTAATATCATTAACAAAAAAAACTGGATAATATGTGCTAACAAATAACATTCTTTTCTGCCTTTTTTTTTTTCACTGATGTAGAGATGTGAGGATTAACACCTGTTTACTAGCCAACCTGAAGAAGGATAAAGAACAAGATTTTCCAGTCGTGATATTTAAATTGTAGCTATCCTAGGCCTTCATCATTTTGATTGATATTGCCCATGCTAGAGCCCTGCTAAAATTAAAACCCCAGAGTACTGTTTTTACTTTAGAATGGACTCAAACAGTCCATTTCAGCATGCATGTGGCATTCAGATGGGGAGTTCACTGTGGCTGAGCGGAAGTTACTTGGACAACTCAATGATAGTGCATTTCTGTGGTACTGCCCTCGCTACAATTTATGAGAGCTTGGTTTCAAGTCTTCTGACCAGTCTTATTGGGCCACAGTTCTTTCTATTGCTATGTTTGCAGAAGGAAAACATACTTAACTTTATTGCAAAGTATCATTTGCCTTAAAATAGCTCCCCTTCCACTATAATCCTTGTCTGGAAGTATCTTGAAAGGTTATTGTGGGTAAGGCCTAACCCTTTGACAACTGATACAGAAATTCGGCCTAGACTTTTTACTACAAAATGAGACACACAAATATTAGGAAACAAAGAGAAAGAAACAAAATGATAAATGTAGATATTTCATGTTTAAGTACTGTTACCTAAAACTGTGTGCTCTTTTCTTGTCACCATTAAGGAGTAAAAAGAAAAAGGAAAAACATATATATTTTATCTCATTTCAAGATCTTCAGATGAGCTGGTTCTATATCCTTTTTATTTTCCATCCAAGGACTAAAATATCATGTATGTTGCCCTGTGGCATAAATAAATATCATATATTTCCTAATACCCATTTAAACTGAAAAGTGTATATACTTAGTAAAAGTTAGCTCAGTTCTTTAATTCTTAAGATTAAGATCACAGCAAAAAAATAGATATTCAAAAAATATCATATTTGAGATACCTATAATCATGTAAATCATATTGCCCTTGGTATCTTTTCATATCTGTCCAAGCTAAAAATAGTACTTACTGATAAAATTTTGTCTAAACATTTAAAATTATCTTCTTGAGTTACAATATAACTTAAGCATAGAGGCCTCTTATTGGTAAGCATTTCTTTTCCTGAAAATTAAGTTTATTATACATCCAGGGTGATATTACTTACCACATTTTGCTTATAGATTATAATTTTCTTACATCATATATGTATGAAATGCAAGAAATTTTTCCAAGTTTTTTTTTTTAAATAAATGTTGATGTTTTGAAGGAAATACAAGGTGTATTACACTGCCATCAAAAAAGAGTATTGTATATATGTCAAGCAGAAACCTTACATTGACCTCAAGTTGTGGTCATTAGCCTGGCAGAGTCCTAAAATTAATTAGTCTCAATGAATTAAATTTACATTTTATGATATACAATATGATTTTTGACATGGTTCTTTAAAATCCTCTTTTCAATGGAAAGTATTTGCCTGGTGAGAAATTAGGAAGCAAAATTAGTTATCATAGGTTCTTTCATGATCATAGAAATGTAGTAAAGAGAGGTAATTTTTTGTTAAGTTATTTTTTCAGGATAACTCCAAATGAATTATTTTTCACATGGTAAAGTACCCTTCTGTGTTGATGTGATTGTGTCCCCAGAATTCTACACCTTCTCCCTTATTAAGTGTTATTTAGATACATGAATAATTTCTTTACTGGCAAGTCTTTTTGTTGATAAATGTTTATTTCAGATTTGTTAATATGCTAATAATTAAATATAGCTTCCATGCAAGCAGAATAGCGATCACTACATAGTAGATACTCAATAAGTATGTAGGAATGGATGACTGACTGACTAAATGAATGATTCTAACTGATCCAAGCTAAACATGAGCTCTCCAACATGGAGGCGTGATAGTGTTTTTTCTATGCTGAAGGTATAGAAAATTTATAAACATAGAAAATTTGTAAAAAAATTTATAAAGCTCCTTCATTTTTATGAAACCATTGTATTTGTTGACATTTTTTATGCAGTATTAGAAAATGTGTTTATTAATATGATCACTATTTAATTGAATTTTTTGTACATAGATTCTCTGTATTTAAAAAATTGTCAATCTTATAATCAAATGATGATATAAACTTTTTTCTTCTTATAAATAAATTAATTTTAAGTGATACCTTCATGTCCTCATAACAGAATTAAGTTGCAGAATGAATGAGTCTTTCCCTAATATGTTTTAAACAAAACTCATTGGTTCACTTATGCATTCATGAATGAATACATTTGTTAAGTATCCACAAAATTTGAGTCATTTTACCAAGGCGAAGAAATGAATGTCTTTCTCCAAGGGGACATGAGAGCATTTGAAAATGAGCTCAAAGCATTTGGTCTAGAAGGGGAGAAAATAATATGATTTGAGGAGTAAAATGCTCTGGCAGGGCACTATGGAAGCAGGCAGGAAACGAATCAAACCCAAACCAGGCAATCATAGAGATTTTCTACAGGAGTTGATGCTTTAGCTGAATTTTTAGAAGAAAACTCCATGTTACCTAGGTCAAAAAAAGTGGTTACTGTGGAACAAGCATGGCAGGTATTCAAGAATAAGAAAGAGAATCCATGGAAATATGGAGAAGTAAAAAAGATAAACTAAATAATTCAATATGGCTAATGATAGTGTATGTATGTCAGGAAGACTCAGACATACAGCAGATATTTGTATGGTAGAAAGGGGAGAATGGAGAGCCCAGAAATAAATTCACATATTTGCAGCCAACTCATTTTCAACAAAGATGCCACAATGGGGAAAGGACAATCTTTCAATAAGTAATGCTGGAAAAACTGGATATCCGCATGCAGAATAGTGAAACTAGATCTCTCTCTCTTACCATATACAAAAATCAACTCAAAATGGATTAAAGACTTACATGTAAGACCTGAAACTATGAAACTACGAGAAAAAAACATAGGGAAAATGCTTCAGGGCATTGGTCTGGGCAAAGATTCCTTTTATACTTTATTTTTTTGAGAGACAAAAATCTCTCAAAATTTGCCTGGGCATGAGGGCAGTGGCATGATGATAGCTCACTGCAACCTTAAACTTCTTACCTCAAGTGATCCTCCTGTTTTAGCCTCCCAAAGTGCTAGGATTACAGGCATGAGCCACCACACCTGGCGTGTGCAAAGTTCATATGGATAAGACCTCAAAAGCACAAGCAACAAAAACAAAAATAGACAAATGAGTTATATCAAACTTATAATGAGTTATATCATCATATAACTCATATATATAAATGAGTTATATCAAAGCTTCTGTACAGCAAAGGAAACAATCAACAGAGTGAAAAGACAACTTGCAAAACGGGAGCAAATATTTGTAAACTGTTCATTCAACACATTAATATCCAGAATATACAAGGAACTCAAACAACTCAACAAGATGAAAACATCCCAATCAAAAAATGGGCAAATCATCTAAATAAACATTTCTCAAAAGACATACAGGCCAAAATGTATACCAACAAAATGCTCAGCATCACTAATTACCAGGGAAATACAAATTAAAGCCGCAGTGAGATATTACCTCACTGAGTTAGAATGGCTGTTATCGAAAAGACAAAATATAAATAAGTGTTGATGAGAATGTGTGCATTGTTGGTGGGAATGTAAATTAGTATAACAATGTGGAAAACAGTGTGGAGGTTCCTCAACAATTAAAAATAGAAGTACCCAATGATCCAGGAGTCTTACTACTGGCTGTATCTACAAAGGAAAGGAAATCAGTACTTGGAAGAGATATCTGCACTCCCATGTTTATTGTGCTACTATTCATAATAATCAAAACATGGAATCTACCTAAGTGTCTACCAATGTGTGAATGGATAAAGAAAATGCAGTATATTTACACAATAGAATACTATTCAGCCATAGAAAAGAATGAAATCCTGCTATTCATGGAAACATGGCTGAGCCTGGAGGGCATTTTGTTAAGCAAACCAGACACAGAAAGACAAATATTCCATGTTCTTACTCATATGTGGAAACTAACAGGGTTGATATTGTGGAAGTAGAGAGTAGAATAGTGGTTACCAAAGAATGGGAAGTGGAATGGGGAGGGAAGGATAGAGAGAGGTTGGTTAACAGATACAAAATTGCAGCTAGATAGGAGGAATAAGTTCTAGTGTTTTATAACACTGTAGTGTGACTGTAATTAACAATAATTTGTGTATATTTTCAAATAGCTAGAAGAGAGAATTTTGAATGTTCTCAGTACAAAGAAATGTTAAATCTTTGAAGTGATGGATATACTAATTACCCTGATTTTATCATTACAAGTTGTATTCATGTATCAGAATATCATGGCTGTACCCCACAAATATGGACAAGTATTATGTATCAATTAAAAATAAAATTGACACATTTACCAGGTGAGAACTCACCAGCAAAAAAAAAAAAAAAAAAAAAGTGGGATAATATGTATGTTAAATAGCTTATTTTAGCCATTCCACAATTTAGACATATATGAAAACATCATGATGTATACCATAAATATTTATAATTTTTACTTGTCAATTAAAAAATAAGTTTAAAAAAAGCAGAATGGCTTTTCTTCTTCTTTTTGCCATATTAAACTCTCTAACCTAGTAATCTCAGTCATTCCCAAAATAAATACACATATTAAGCAAGAATACATGGAACCATTATTTAAAAATGACTTCTGATGGACTATAAACTTCAACATATTAAGAAATTTTCTCATGAAAAACTCATTTTTGGACAATGCAGTAAATTAAAAGTGAAAAAAATTATAAAAAATTAAAAATATGATTCTAAATAACTCAGATTAAAGAAGAAATGATAATGGAAATTATGAAATATTTAAACTGAAGGAAAACACAGTCACTACATATTAGTGCAAATGCGAGGCAACTGAAAAGTACTATTTTGTTTTATTTGGGTTTTTTTGCAGTAGTATGGCAAAAAGTTTAGAAAAATAAATTATAATTTAGAAAACTAAATTATAGTCCAAATGATACATTTGAAAGAATAAAAGGTTAAGATTCATCACCTAAACATTCAACTTAGAAGTTAGAAATGAATAGCCAAATATACTCAAAGAATGTGGGATGAAGGAATCAATGAAGATAAGATAATAAATTAATAAAGTAGAAAAATCCACATATGATATAAGCATATATAACACAGTGGTCCACAAAGCCACATTGGTTTTTTGAAAGGTTAACAAAAATAGACAAACCTGTGACAAGATTAATAATTATATTATAAAAGATAAGGTGCAAACTGGAAGTGGAGGGGTAATTATAGATACTACAGAGATTGAACTAATAATGAGAGGATGTTATGAACACCTTTAGGTCAATATGCTCAGAAAACCTAGTTGAACTGGAACAATTCCTAGATCACTGCCAAAGCTTCACAATCAGTTGTCCAGACTTGGTTCTTATGTCCTCTCAGTCCATTATCCACATGGGAGAGTGATCAGTCTACAAAGCAAATCTAACCATGCTGCTCTTCTGCTCAAATAGAAGGCTTAAATGACTTCTTATTAGTCTAAGGAGAATGTGTAAAGTCCTTATTGCCCCCGTCTCTTTCTCTGTCTTCGTATGTCTGTGTCCTTGCTTACTGCTCCCCTACCACACTATTGCTTGCCTTTGTTCCCAAAATCTGCCGAATGTCTTTCTGCCTCAAGTTCTCCACCATATTAGTCTCTCTACCGATGGCACTTTTCGCCACTTCTCTTGGATAATTTTTAATTACCTTTTAGATGTTAACTATAATGTTACTTCCTCAATGGCTTCCTTCAAATATCGGAGTGGCCTGGCCATGTTGACACATAAAATTAAATCACAGCTGGGTAGTGACCAGTTGACCTTTAGGTCCTCGAGATACAGGTCAGGGTTTACCTCTGTCCATTTCTTATCCTCTTCATTGAACACTGCAATGGGCTTCGCATAACTTGACTCCTTTCAACAGCTTTCGTCCCAGCTCTAAGTGAGTAAGTGAAGACCCTGAGCACTGGGGCGGGATGGGCCTTGTGCAATCTCATGAATGCAGGCACTCGACAAGCAGTACTGAAGGCTGGAGAATTTTATTTGTAAAATAAAGGATTTCTTAATAAATTTCCATGTATTTTTTTCCACCCATGTCTTAAGAAAATGCATAAAAGTAGGACATGTTAGTTCTTTGTATTTTATTTTTTGGGGGGGAGGATTATATCTCTTCTATCAAGTGTTAATTTTTGGCTTCTTTTCCAACTAAATGAAAAAATGCAAAAAAAAAAAAAACACAACAGTGGTGTAAGTTATTACAGTTAAAATAGCTCCCATTAAGGATTCATGGTTTATCATCATCAAATTTATCCTCCTCATCACAAGAACTGTATTTGAAAAGCAATAGAGATACTTTAGAGGAAATTCTTAGCATTTTAGTAATCATGTAAAGGTTTGGTTTACATCTGTGGAAACAGTGAGATTTTTATAATATTCTACCTAATTTCTTCTCTTTTCTTTTTCCTTTCTGTCTCTCTCCCTCTTTTCCTCTCTCCCTTCCTTTCTTCCTTCTTTTCTTTTTCTTTCTCTCTCTCTCTCTCTTGCTTTCTTTCTTCTAAAATTTCTTATAATACTTGGCTGTTTCTAGAAAACACATAGTAGATGCCAGGGTAATGGTTTCCATTTTTAGCAATGTACCTCTAATAGTTTTTACAATGCAGTAAGGTAAACATAATTCATATTTATTTCACTATAAATATGATAGTGATTTAAGTTAAAACTTGAAGATATTTAAACTGACTTTTTTAAAGAAAGTAAATAAACCAATCAAAAAGTAAAAGAAGCATTTTAATCTATTTTGAAATTTCCATTTTTTCCTATGACAATATTTTTTCACTGGCTATCATAAAATTAAATGTCATAAACTTTTAAACATTCCTCAAAGTTATTACAGAAATAATACATGCATGCAGTATGAAAATACTGAAGGATAGAAAACGAGACGTCGAAGTCTCCTACATTGCCTTTGTTTTGTGGGTTTTCCCCTTCTACTTAACATTGATGATCTAGATCATTGTTTGCCCCAGGTACGGTTAGGAGGTAGGCAGGATGACCTTCATGTGACAAGTTCACCATATTGCCCTTAACTTTGGTAAACATAACAAATATATTTTCTGAAAATAATTTACCTTATTATAATTCATTTTTGTTTACCAGGCTGGAGGAAGTAGAGACTACTTTGAAGCTTGTCCTGCCAATTTTAGGTTAACTGATGCCTCAGTTTTCTATGAGAGAGTGATGGGCATATTCTTTTATGCGCTACGTTGCGGGTACTGAGGCATTCATTTTCAGTCTTTGAGAACAAACAAGTGCACACACAAATGTCGATAATAATAACCTTGACCTCTTGAGCAAATACTTTGCTCCGTGTACATGTCGTACCCAAGAAACAATTTAGAAGAGCTGAAATCAGGCATGTGAATTTGAATTTGCCCTACTACTAGCCAATGGTGTGACTTAGAGCAGAATGCATAGTGTCCATACCTCTGTTTCTCCATCTGTAAAGTAAGGTTGTTGGACAAAAAGAGTTTAGGGTCCCTTTGACCTCTAAAATTCTTATCAGAATTTTTATAAAAAATGTTATGCAAGATGATTTTAACAGTAAAAGGGAGATACTGAAGTTTAGGAGAATTATTAATTACAAGTCAGATACTTAATATGATCATTTAAAATTACTTTATTTAAGACTTTGAGCACTTGTTGAGATAAATTTTTCTTTTGTAAAAATGGAGATATTTATAAGCAGGCCTGTCTTACCTACGTTACAGGAATTGTGAAGTACTGTATGGGTATATGACTCTATTTTTATTACTACTAATACTAATTCTGCCTCAAGTACTACATAGTGTGAGAAATCTTGAAAGGGATAGCTGACAAGTAAGTGTTGGAATAGGTGAGATCGGGGGTGGCCCAGATCTGAAAAGTGTGTCATAGCAAGGAGAGAGAAGGTAACTAGCCTCAGTGGTAGGGTTCTAACTGCTTAATGTTCATTTTAGGTGGGACCTTCTTCTGTCGTGATTATTGCCACCAGCAGCTAATGTCACCAGCAGTTAACAGTTCATGAGTGCCCACTGCATGTCAGGCACTGTGCAAATAAGCACATTGCATTTAAACCTCACGAAAACCCAACACAGTACATATTTTGAGGTCATATCACTAAGTAATTAATAGTAGATTCAGATTCCATCTGAGAATGTCGGATTCCAAAACATGTGCTCTCAACCACTCCACCACCTTGCCTCCTAATTGCACTGTTATGTGTCCTCTGTTTTATGAGCTCTTTGTATATTTTCCACCTCCAATTTCCATCTGCACACACAGATTTTTACTTGATGAAACTCCTTCTGTTTTCAGTAAATCATCACTTTCAAGATAAAACAGTTGGTTTACTTTACTGCTAATACATTCCTGCTGAGAAATCTAGTTATTTGACTGAAGACACCTATGCTCATATGCTAGGAGTGAGGTTCTGGTTTCCTGACTTGCATATTATGAGTTTTGAAAATAATATATATATAACACTTTTTAAAAAAGTCATTTGGACATACATTAATCTGTATCCTGACACCTGTCTTACTATTCTGTGTCGCTGATTCCTAATGTATTTTGGGGCAGTATAGAATCCTACAAGAAACTGACAAATCTTTATGCAAAAAGAAAGAAAGAAACGCACATAAACATAGAATTTTCATACAGTTCAAGGAAGTTGGACCGCCTGAAGCTTTTCCTGGAGGGAGGTCACAGATTAACAACACCTGATCCATGATTGAACTTTATTTACCCACATGTAGTAATTTAGGTAATGCTGTAAATGTATTATTATGTTTTTTTAAAAGACATTTAAACAGTGAATGAATAAGTGGAATAAAGGGCAATATATACTTTAGGATTTTGAAAGGCCACTTCACACTTTTCTTCCATCAGTCTGTGACCTTTCTTGATGGCCCTTCTTTGCAGCAGGTCAGCTTTACTGAGTCACTGTAGTTAAAAATGCCCAGCCCTAATTGTGTCTGTAAGTAAAGGTCAGAGCCTAACCCTGAATTTGCTATGTTTATCCTAATACCTCCTGAAGGAAACAAAAGATAAACTGCAGTTAAAGACAGGTCAAGGCAGAGAAGTTAGTTAAATGATTAAATCAGAAAGAGGTCATTAATTTTAAAATAATTGCTGGGGAGACCCATGGCACTCAGAGCGATGAGAGCAGAAAGAGCTTGGATACATCATTCCTAAAGTGAGATCTCTTTCTGAAATGGGAGCCTAAGAAAAGTTATTGTGTTCCGTAGATTTGAATTATATTATACTCTTGCCAGAATACTTTAATTTTTATTAAATTCTCAGGAAAAGATGAATACAACATTTTAGATCTGTAGCATACCCAAATTCTGGCTTGTATTTGAGGTGAAATTAAGGTTGCAAAATGACAAACTCGCATGAATAAACATATTTAGTTACTTAAATGAGTTTCTAAATTATATATCTGCTGTTTGGTAATAAGAGCACAACTCCACTTCATGTTGTTTTGTTAAGGATAAGTGATTTAGGATTTTCTAACTCTAAAAAATGAGCATAAATCTGTGTTTTGGAGAGATTAAAGCCTACACTTAATGAAATGCTGATTTAATCATTCATTGCTAGCTTCCTTTTAAAAAAATCTTCAATTGGATAATATTATTCTCAAAAGGCTGAATTTAGCTCCTTGAAGCTGTACATAATATATGTCAGTTTGCATATTTGGCCATAAAATAGAATTACCACTGTGAAATAGCTAGATTTGGCTCCCACTTTGGGGGCCTTTCAAGTAAAGTAATGAATCAAACTAGAACACCCAGTGCTTTTGTATCCTGTACATCAAATATTTGTTCAAATGTGAATAAACTTTGCTGTATAAGTTACCACATTAGGGACGACTTGTGTCCTGAAATTTCTTTTCAATGTTTCATTCATCACTACTCAGCATTTATTTCAATCTTGCTTTGTGCAGACAATGTACTGACAGCTTTGGTCATTGAAAGGAAAAGAAAGCCCAGTCCCTGACAGTAAACAGTTCAACTTCCATAATAGACGGTACTCATCTGTCCATGTAAAATGTGCTCTTGGAGTAAAAGAAGGAGACTTTGTATCTGGTCAGGAGAATCAAAGTCACATCATGTAAGAGTCAGCACTTGGATCTGACCATCAAGGAACTGAATTTGATAAGGATGGGAAGGGAATTAGGGGTTGATCAAAGGAGAAACCCAATAGCAGGAGGCTAGGGCATTATGGGAAGAATTTTGGGAAAGGCAAGCTATCCAGTGTGACCTCAGTGTGGACTACCAATGGGAGAGTGGCATGATAGAAATCTAGAAAAGCAGGCTGGGCCATAAAGAGAAAGGGCTCAGATTTTTGGCTTAGAAGCTCATGGTTTATGTGATTGGCAAATATAAAGGCCTTTTATTTGGGAAGAAGTTGTCATTAGAATAGTAATATCTGGCATTTGTTGACTACTTATGTGCTGGGTACTCTGCCAAGAATTATCATGTTTTTTAATTCTCATGGCAAATTTAAAAATAGATATATTGTTATCCCTATTTAGCAGATGAATTTTTCTGTGGCTTAGAGGCATTAAGTTGCTCAAAATGACATAGGTGACATAGTAAGTGCCAGAGCCAGAGTTCAAAACTTGATCGCCTTGATCTTCTTACTCACTACACCATGATCTGACTTAGGCTTAAGGAAGTACATATGTGAATGTTTTATGTTTCTAGGTAGGTTTTAAACTCACCGAAAGCAAGAATTGCCAGTCTTATTATTGAATCTATTCCACAGTGCCTTAACTGGATACTAAATATAGCTGTTACTAAAAAAAAAAAAAAAAAAAAAAGTTGTCGACTCATGTAGAAAGTCCGCTTACCACTTACATTAACAGTATTTGATTCATTTGACTGTGTGAGATAGGTGATGCCGACGTGTGTTGCCTCTGTTGCTAGGTAAAGTATTGTCTGAAAAGTCATCATATGTTTAACATTAGCTGTATAAGGAATTTGAGTACTTTCTCCTAAGTTTAAACATATTGAGAAACTTTAGAACGTACTGTGACCCTGTGTGTCTGAAGAGCCTCCCAGTACAGAACCTTGTGTGGGTCACTCAGTCTGTAATCTTGTTCTTTAAGTGGCCATGTGGCATCAGGCAGCAATGTCCTGATATGTAATAATGAGAATTTAGCAAATATGTACTTAATCTGTTTAATAGTAGTAAGTGTAGTTCTGCAAAATTGGAAACTGTTTGGCTGGTTTTATATGATCTAAGAAGTGCTATTTTTCTGTGCGTCCCTGACTCACTGGAGGATCGCTTCAGTTTTCTCATCCATGAAATGATATTTTCTATATAGTGTATTGTTAAGTCAATGCAATTAAAGATGTAAAGCTGAATTTCTGACTAAATCACTTTGAAATCAGAGATGAAAGATATTTCAGAACTTTAAATTGGCGTTAAATATCCATCAAGATTTAAAATGATGATAGGACCACTTCTTTACTTGCCCATATGTGAACTTTGATCCTCGTAGATGAAAGTCTCATGCAGTAAATGCACAATAACCTCTCGGTTTCTTTTCCACTCCATTCCCTCTTTTTATGGTTTGATGTCTGTGTAGTAAAATAAACCCAGAATTTAAGATATCTTGATGCAGGAAGTATCAATTAGCACTGTGGCATGTTAGAATCTTGAATGTTTTAGTAGATTTTTGATAAGATGATAAATCAGATTCATGACATTTTCAAGATCACAACCTAAAATATATTCATATGACTGACAGATACATATATGTGTATATATGTATGTATATGTTTATGACATTTAGAAATATTTTGAATAAAAAAGGTTTTTTAAATGGTCATATCCTATTATAGGACTTGTTTTTAACTTTAACATATTTTAAAATAAAGAAGTTAGAATAATTTTGGTGAAGTTGATATTTTTAGGTACAGAAGAGAGAGAACCTGCCAAGGATATTTTCACAGGTGCTATTTTGGTTGTAGAAGACTGGGAAACCTTTAATATTTACAAACTAGTCACCTGCGTGGCCTCTCAGTGACCTTTCTTGGTGCTCATGAGCTTTGGTTGGAGAAAAGAGCTTCATGGCTTAGATGTGAATGTGTTCTGGTTGTCCTGCTTTCTGCTACCACTGGATTTTCATTTCTAGACTGGATGAAATGTGGCCTCTTATTATCTTCTTGTGCCGACACTGAATTTTCTGCCTAAGGATTGTAGATAAAGAGAAGTTAAATAATTTTGGATTCTACTTTCAATTGATTCTAGGGAAGATATTAATATATAATATAAACCTGATCAAATGAATAACAACATGCACTGAAAATCTCATATTAAATAATGAATTTCTAATTTTATGTCTCTATTGGGTTATGTTGAGTTGGTAAATCCCTGTCATTACAATGAATCTTTAGAGAATCTACTCACTCTTTCTGGTCTATGTTGATTCCACTTGATTTTCTCAAATCCATTATGGGCACAAAGAAGGATCAAAAAGGGAATTTTATAATTGGCTTCAAGATGATATTTTAGATATTTCAAGCAAAACATCTAAATAATGCTTATTGAAGTCCCTCTTTATGTTGGATACTGATATATATATATAGAGAGAGATACATATATGTAATATATATAATTCAATTCAGCAAAATTTTGAGATGGAGGTTTTTATCCCTATTTTACCAATGAGAAGACTCACTAAGATCTGGAAAAGTTACATGACTTCCTATATCTGCACAGGTAGTAAATGCCAGAGGTCTTTCACTACATGTTTTGGAGTGACTTGATTTCTCAGTTCCAAGAGTTTGCCGTATAGGCAACTTCATGTGATTCACAGAGTAATCATGAATAATAGATATGCAAGTGGTAAATTCGTGAATAAGAAAAACCGTATAGCTTGTTTATCCAACATTGATAAGAATGCATATCAATCTTAAGAAATATGATCATGTTTAATAAAAGATATTAGTGTTGCTCTTTATCATTGCTATTATTTAAATAGCAGACTTTAAATATCTTATATATAGTCTCACATTCTACCCCGACCCCATAAAATGGCTTGTTATATATCAAGAATCAATATAGTAAAGGAAAAATTTAGTTACTAGTTATTTTTCTATTGCTTTCATCTCTACTTTTTACTAAAAAAATTTGACCTAGTGACTAGCAGTAAGTATTTAGGTTTAGTTTGAAACCTAAGTCTAGGTTCTCTGGACTTTAGTTTGTGATACCTAAAAAATGAAACATGCTCAAATTTTATTTTACCTTTCCGTTAAAGGTCTTCTATGTAGCCTGCTCCGGAGTTATCTTTTGAGATATTAATCCTTCACTCTAGTTTGTTTACCCTCAGTTACTTAAAATCGTTTATCTGTATTGCTCAGAGGGTAAAGTGGCTCTAGGGCAGTGGTCCTCTGTGTGGTCCCCAGACTGGCAACATCAGCATCACCTGAATCAGACACCTGGGGATGGAGCACAGAAATTTGTGTTTTGAAAAAAGCCCTTTCTCTGGTGATTCTAAGGCACAATAAAATTTGAGAACCCTTGACCTAGGGATATGCTAAAATGATGATGGACATTACAGTGTTGTGCAACACTTAGCTTCCATGTGATATTTTTGGCTTGTTGATTGCATTTTGTTTCTGAACACTTAGTTATTCTATTGAGAAAGGGGTATGCGTTTTGCTAGGATACTTTTATATAAGGAAGAAAAGTACAACTACTTTCTCAAAGTGGGTTAAATAAGACAAACAATTAATATATATTGGATCTCTTAACTATATTCTAAATTTTTCATTTTCTCTACTCCATGTCCCTATATTCTTTAAATATAGCATTATTTATTCTCTCAGTCATTTAGACTTGGATGCACACATCCGTAGGATCTTCATCTCCCTTGCTACTCACATCAACTGATCTTTAAATGTAGTAATTCTACTTCCAAATGTACTCGAGAACATTCTTCTCTTCCTCTCTCTCTTTTTTTTTTTTTTTTAACAATCACCAGGTGATTAGATCATTGCCCTGGGCCCTTAACTGATCAATTGCCTCCAGTTGTTTAATATAATATATTTTGTGTAGATAAAAGTCACTAAAATATTGCTTTGACCCTGCCATTCTTCTGCAAGTAAAAACCAAATTAAACAAAACAAACTGATGCTTACCTCAAAGAAGTCTTACCCTGGCTAAGATTTCACTGTAATTTAATTATAACCTGTCTTTTCTGCCTTCTCACTTTTGTTTAACCCACATTCTTTAGTCATATAGAGATTTGAAAGCATACTCCATTTTTTTGTTGTTTTTTTGATTTTTCTGTTTTATTATGTTATTTAGCCATGCTTTAGTTCACCCTAGCATACAATGTGGTCTTCTAATAGAACTGTTAAACTTATGTTTTTATTTCAATATAAAAAGAGTTATAAATATATATTCCGGAAAACTCAGAATATATACAGAATATCAAAAGAAAGTATCAGTGTGATTTTATCATATTACTCCTATATTAATGATCCTATTATTTATCTTCTTCCTTTGCATTTTTTCCATAGTTGTAATCATACTATGTGTAGAGTTTTATGTAGTGCTTTTCATAAACATTTTTATACTATTAAAATGTCGCTTTTAAATATAATTTTATTGACTCTACAATAGCCTAATAAGAATGTTCCATGGTTTATTTAATAGCGTCCTCCTGATGGAACATGCAGGCCATTTCAGGCCATATCCATTGGCAGAGGGGTGGCTATTATAAATATTGGTCTAAAGAACATCTTTGTATATCAGAGGTTTACCCATTTTTTGGTTTTAAGATAGAGTCTCAGATGTGAATTTACTTTATTTAATTTTATGAACACATAAATAAAAAATGCTTTTATTGTGGCACCTAGAGGCAACTATACATTATATGGTAATAAATGTACTTCAAGACTTTTCTTTGACAATCATTTTTATTGTAGTTAGTATCATACATATTTTTGATATTTTTCTATTAACATTTCACATAAGCATTTTGCCTTGTCATTAGAGTTTATAAAAATGACTTGAATGACTATGTAATATTCCATTTAACAAGTATCAGTATTTAATCATTTTAATTGTTTTATAGTTAATTATTTTTATGTCTATTAGAATAATTCTTTATGAAAATCTTTGCAGAAATATATATTTCAGTTCTCTCATTTTCTTAGAATAATCTGCTAGAACTTCATCTAAGGGTATGAACATAAATTAAAGCTCTTGAAACATCATGCCAAAATTGTTTCCAGAATGGTTTGCCAATTTACACCATTAGCAGCATATGAGAATGCTTGATTCAGTGCGCCTTTTTTAGCATTGAGGATTATAATGTTTTAATCATTGCTAAGTTTATAGGGGAAAACAGTATTTTGTTTTAATTTGTATTTCTTTGATTAGTTGTGTTTGAATATTTTCATGTTCATTAGTCATTTGTATTTCTTCTAGGAGTTTTCTCTGCATAGTCATTGCCAAATTCTAAACTGTAGTTGCACAGCTTTCCACTTGCTATTAATGATATTAACCCTTCGTCTATTAAAGACATTTTAAAAAATATGACAGTTATTTTTTAAGTTCATGCACATTTTAGGGAATGTGCTCTTCAAAGTTAAATTAAACAGAGTGATTGCTGTACTTCAGATTTGAAGGGTCTGCTTATGAAGCAAACCATGTAGGCCAGGGAGCAGAAATTGAATCTCACTTTACAGATATTCTAGTGTCTTTCAATTCCTTTGAGCAAGACTAGAAAACACAGCAAGCTTTATACATAGAAAACACGAACACAGAGCCTTGGAAAAGGATACTAGAGTAGAACCATGAATGAAGAAGGAACTGGCCACCTGGAAAGCTGATTTATAACGTGGGTAGGATTACCATTGCCTGACCCTAGGCAAGAGGAAAGCAAGAAGAATCAAGGCACATACCCAACCAAGACTCTTAGTCAGATTTTGGCAACAAAATTATTTTGGCTTCCTAAAATTTTTTATATTTGTAATTTTCTATACTTCTTTTTAGGTTTGGGAGTTTTAAATTTGACATTGTAAAATCTAACTATTTCTGTGGGAATTTTTCATCTCTTTTAATCATGGAAATGCCCTCTGTGGTGAAATACATAGTAAGCATTCACCATTACTTTATAAAAATGTAATTCGTGATTTTATATTTGATCCTATAAATCTCCCAGAATTAATTTTTCTATATGTGTGTTTTAGGAATTTAAATTATTTTCTTCTTCTCCCAAGAGTTAACAAATAGTGTCTGCAAGCAGAAATACTTAACTGCCTTTGTGAGACAAACTGGGATGGGACAGACTACACTTCATTATCATTTATTTTGATTTTCTTGTCCAGCCACTTTACAGAAAGTTATATTTTTTACAAAATAGAGTTGATTTGTTAATTCTCTCTAGATTACTTTTTGTGTATTTGTAGCTAGGAGGACGAAGAAACAGCATGAACTGCGTATAGAATCTCTAGCTATTCCCCTGTACTTATTTATTTTCATCAAAGCTATTTATTTCTGAGAAAAGAAAAAAATAATTAATAGTGAGCTCTTTGATTATTTCTTGGTTTAACGTGTTTCAGTGTACAAATTTCTTCTGAATGTTTTACACAGGGACTAGATTGGAGGCAGTGCTGACCAGAATTGAAGCCCTCCTGCAACTGAAATAAGTAGAAGAGATCCTGGCCAAATCTGTCAGACATGTCTTACCAAGAGAGGAGGACATGAGCTGGGTTTTGGGCAGTGAGATGGAGCCTGTAGGAAGCCCATAATTTATGAGAAAAATAAATGCCATGTAGAAGAGTTCGGAATGAGAAATATGATCTATGTCAGAATCACTAGAAAACTTGACTGGATTTAATACATGATTTTAATAAAGAAAAACATATACATGCTTCTTGAGTGAACAACTCATATTAAATGCCATAAAACTTGAGAACGAGTCCTCTACATTAGAAAGTATGAGTTGAAATCCCGTAACCAACATATCTTTGTTGGGAAATAATGGATGTCCGTAAATATCAACAGTGGTATTATTAAATTGGTAGTAATACCTACCCCATAGGTTTGTAGAGCATTTAGAATGTAGCCTAGAAAATAATAAATTTTCTATAAGTGATAGCTGTTTTATGATAGTAATTCTACCAAAATTAATGAATCTATTCAATGTATTTACAATCAGAATCCAGAAGAAGAAATAGAGAGGAGAGCACAGATTTGAGAAATTAATTCTCAACTTCACTGGAAAAAACATAAAGGGAATGGGATTTAACCTACATATATATATATATATATAAAATATATAACTAGATAAATAGATAAATTTTACATATATATATGAGATTCTATTTTTTAGTTGCCATGAATGCAACTGAAAGGCAAATATCTAGCTAGGAAAATGTTTTTAACTTATGTGAAAAATTTTTCAAAACTTCAATATATATTTAATAAAAGAACTAGGTAAAAAATGGGGGACACACCAATAGAAAAATAGGAAAGAATGTGAATGTGCTATTCCTACATTCATACATACACAATTTCATCTTCCTAATAATCTAAGAAATATGAATGGAAAGAATAAATTCATTTTCTCTATGGAATACACAAAAAACAATTGTAATTGACAGTGTTGTCAGGAGTGTAGGGCAATGGGCGATCCCAGGGCTTATAAGAGAAGTAAAAACAGTGCTTTTCTAGAGGGCAATTTGACAGTATCAAAACTTTAAAACATTTATACATATTGATACTACTTTAGCACTTTTAGAAATTTTCACAGGAGAAAAATCAGAATTCCACACAAAGCCTCTTTTAAAGTATTGTTTGTAGTAATGAGTAATTTGAAACAACCTAAATTTTCAGCAGTAGAGGATGACTTAATTAATGATAAACCTACACACAATAATTCTAGGCAACACATCCCTTTTTAGATGATTAATGATATAGGTAATTATTCATGATATAGCATTAAATTGGAAAGATGAAAACAACTCTGTATGCGTCATTAACCCAATGCATACATATGTGGCATATTGTCATGTTATTTTTGTGTATGTGTGTGCCCGTGTATTGAGTGTGGGTGTGTGTTGTTGGAAGTTTTCGGTTCAATATGAATGTTCATGGGTGTGGCGTATTGTGGGAATATGGAGATTATGTGTGTGTGTGTGTTTGGGCTTGTGTATATGTGTCTGTGTGTATGAGTGCATGCATGGGTAATTGAATATTCAAAGATGACAAATTCAAAGCCAATACATTGAAATGATCATAATAGGTATGGCCAAACAGATGGGATTAATTTTCTTAACATTTTTTGTCCAATGAATGTGTTTTTATGTATTTTTGTGTATTCATATATTTCATTATTCTCAGATAAAGACTGTTATATTAATAATTACTTAAAAATATTTTCAGTAATTTTAAAGAAGTATCTCTAAAGAAAATAAATAACCCCTAAATCCCAATAAATATGGTAATAAATTCTACTTAACCTAGATAAACTGATAAACTGGATGAATTTTAAAAATGGAACATGAACAAGCATCAATCTATATACATTTTAATGTGCCATGGAAAGATTTCGTGTGGATAGTTAAGTTTTTATTTGAACTAAATAATATTAGTATGAGCTATTCTGTTTTCTCTCTCTGTGAATTTTGATCTATTTTAAACAGCATAATGTATCTTATGGATATTTCATATTAAAGCTAGTGAGACTGTAAATTATATGGTTTCAGAATTTATTTTTGATTCGAAAGAGATCCTTTATGCCTTAATGTAAAATGAAAGTATTTCAAATATTTAAACAGATGGTGCTTGTTCATAAATGATTTGAGGTGTTAGTCAGAATTTATTTCACACTTCTCTCAGGAAACAGCAAAAAAGATCAGAGGTTAATCTAATCCTCTAGGCCAGACTCTTTTAAATTGTGTTCAGAGATGTTAATGGGTATTCTGGAGAAAATACATACATTAAAGGTTGTGTGGTCAAATAAGGTTGGAAAATACTGTCTACTTTAATCCTCTCTTGTTGATTTTTCAGTTCACATTGGCTCTCTCAGAAAGAAACCTGTTTAGCTTTGTTTAACTCAGCATTTACCACCTATATGGATTATGAAATTCTTTTTTTTTTATTTTTTCACACATCACCCATTAACATGTCATGGAAATAGAGTGTACAGAAAACAGAGTTATAATTTAAGAAATGATGTGCTGGATTCTTCAGTTCAAACATAGTAACAAATTTATTTTCAGGTCTAAATAGATGTTTCCAGTATTCTTGCTTGGTCAATTCAATCTGATTATTCTAAAAATAAGAATAAAATTAGATAGTAAATAGCCGTTTGGGATGAAGTCATCGTAAGCACTTGATGTGCAAATGGCATAGTTGATCATTTATAAAAACTGTCTGAACAAAAATCCTTTTGCTAGTAATAAACATACGCATACTGGGAAAAGGTAATTATTAATGGAGAAAAAATATCAAAACATCTGTTTATAATATGTGCAGCTATTTCATTGCTATTTAGAGTCCTACTTATAAGATGTATATTCTAATCAGACATGAAATTCATATCATATGATGTCCAGAATTCTGTATTAAGTTCTTGAAGAACAACAAAAGATAAAAATGAACATTAATTTGTTTAGGGCCTAATGTTGATGCATGGCATGGTAACAGACCAGTTTCCTATTATTAATAGTAGAAGCTACCATTAGATGCATAGAACCAACACTGGCATTTGAAAGTTTTGAAACTGTTTTAAGCATTCAGATCATAATGCAACAGTACCTTCCTCACAATCTGCCAGAGGCCACAGCAATGTGGACTAGTCTACTTTTTTAACTCTCTTGTCCACTGTCACGCAGATAAACTTCTCTCATGGTTTTTCCTCTCATAATCTGTGTATCTTTGGCTTTCCTGTCCTTCATCATACCCCTAGAGGTCATCCTCACCTATTTTTGGCTATCAAAATCAATCACTTTTCAAGTCCATATTCAAATTTTTCTGCCTGGTAAGACATTTTCTGATTATCTTAGAATTAAATAGCTAATCTCCTTCTCTCATGCACGTTGCTATTTATAATTTCTTAAATATCTTTTACACCCTCCTGATTATAAACTCTTTAAAGGAAGTAATTTATACACTTGTTTTTTCTATAATACCTAAGTACTGCATGGAGTGGGCAGACCCGGAAATATCTGTCGAGGTAGGAGTGCGATACCTGCCTGGATATGGTAATAACTCTTTCTCAGTAATAAAATGCTATTTGGCATGAGTATTTTTACTAACTATTTTACCAAGACAAGATATAAAAAATGAAGGAAGAGGATGATTTTTTTCCTAAAATGAAAAAATAAACAAGTATATAAAAAGATGGATATTTTGTAATACATCCAGCCCAAAACCTCCTAAAACCTTGATGGAAGAGAATTTATGATCTGATCTGTATTTATTTAAAATCATTCTATGTTTATAGGCTTTTAAGTTCATATAGGTCCCAGTGAAACATAGGGTGAGAATGTCAAAAATGAGTAGAATTACTTTTTTCTTCACTTTCTTTTTGGGGTTTGTTAATCAGATACTGATTTTAATTGATCCCCTGTTTTATAACATATTTTCTGTTATTTTGCTGGGGTTTGCATTGTTCTGTGTATTTTGGAGATTATTTCAATTCATCTCGTCTACTGGTTGTATTTTATTTTAGTTTAGCAATCATATTTATTATATTTTCAGGCCATTTTATTGTTTTACTATTCTTTTTTATTGGAATTCTTTTCTCTCTGAGGATAATAATTATAAGGATTTTGTTTTGTTTTTTGACATTTTCTTTATGTCTGATTTTTCTGTGGCTCTTTTTAAATGTTATTTGCTTGTTTTGGGATCTCATTTTGGAGGTTTTCATCAATTATCTGGTGATCTTTGGTATGTGGGTAAGACTAAGGCACTGAAAAGTTTATTGAATGTCAATGACAAGGCTTGCCAACTGGAGGGCTTCCCTGTGTAGAGCTCATGTAGTAAGCTGGCCTCTCAGATTTCACCATTTATAAAGAGTTTAGTTTTGGCATTTAATTTCTCTTCAGGAAGTATTGCTGCCTAAGGAAAATAAACCTGGCTGCCTGCCTAGGACCTAGGTGGGAAAAGGGACAGGGAGTCTCACCATTTACTGTGCAGACTATCACCCACTCTCCATCCCTCCCAGACCTTCCACTGCCTGATCTCTGTGCCTCAGCTCCAAGTTCTACCATGCCTGGCATCCCTCAGTCCTGAAGCTTTCTGCTTAAGTTTTTTTCTGGAACTATTGCTCATCTGGTTGCAGGGTAGTCACATGGGTACACAGCTCACCCAGACTGGATACTTGAAAGTTTCACTGATCTTTATATGACTTTTAGACAATCCTCTGTGGATTTACTTGTTTATTTATTTTCCAATTTAGTCAAGTTTCAGGAGGGAGCAACATATATGTATATACTCAGTTGCCAACTTTATCCAGAAATTCTTAAACATCCCTTCTGGACATATGTAAAAAAATTAGATTTATAAGTCGTTGGACATAGTTTGGATGGGACAGAGGATGAAAAGCCAATTTGGCGACACCATCCACCTCATATTAACTTCCTGTTGTTGATATCACAGTGGCTCAGTGATATCAACAGTGCCTCTAAGAAGTTAGGAGCTTTCAATTCCTAATGAAGAAATGTATCTAGGCAATGATTATTGATGGCCGATTAGATACATACCTACAGTATACAACACTACCATGAAGGATTCTGACTAAAAAATTAAAAAATCACATACACGCAATCTGAATGTGGATAGTGCTCTAGATCTACCAATTTACAGGACACGCAGGGAGCCAGGAAGCATGATAAATGACGCTGTGGAGATGCAATCAGCAGAATCTAGACATGTAGACTGGGGAATCTTTATAGAAAAATATAGTTCCTTCAACAAAAAAATTGGAAGAAAATTAAATAAAAGATGAACTTCGAGAACTTAAAAACTAAAATTCAAAACTTAAAAGGCATAATAATCACAATGCACAGAATTTATTTGGATTCCAATGAAAGCAAGCTTAAAAAATAAATTACAAAACAATGAGGAAATGTGGAAACTAGATATATTTGAAGAAATTATGATGAATTCTTTAGGTGTGACAACGATATTGTGGTTTTTGTTAAGAAGTATATATTAAAAGTTGGTACTGAAGTAAATTATTAGTGAAATGATATGACACTTGCAATGTATTAGATTTACTTCAAAATAAACCGGGTGGAGAAATGAGTAAGAGTTATAGATGAAACTAGATTGTGAATGTATTGACAGTTATTGAAGGTAGTGTGGATACGACAGGTTCATTCACCATTCTCTCTACTTTTTTCTTTGAAATTTTTCACAAGAAGTTTTAAAAAATTGAGAAGACTGCCTTGACTCCCTTCAAAAGATGAATGCATCTGCTTCTAAAAAATTCAACAATACGCTATTAACTATGGTTACCATGCTGTATATTAGATCTCAAGAACTTATTCATAATACAATTGAAAGTTTGCCCACTTTGACCAAAATCCTCAAGTTTCCCTGTCATTTTTATTTTAAATTTAAATAACTCCTAATTTAGGTTACTGAGATTTGCTTAGCTTCCTGTGCATCATAGAGTGATGCATATTTATATCAAGTTTATATTTTTCCAGTTCTAGACTATTAGATATAAATGTATCATCTTAAATATCATTAATTTGTGCCACCATTAGTAAAGGATCTATTAATATACACATAATACCTCTGCCCCAATTTGTTCCTTACAGGTTGTTTTGCTTGTTGGAAATAGGCAGGTAATAGAGTAGAAGCTCATAAGATCTTTTGCCTGATATAGTGGGCCATAGAAAAAGTAAATGAAAACAAAACAATAAAAGTAAATGGTAGAGCCCATCCTTTATCTTCTGTCAGTGTTTTTTCATATGTGTTCAACCAAGGTTGGGGCTGGATGAGGAGACAGAGAGACTAGTTCACACGGACATATATGCATTTGTCATGATTTGAAAGCTGTATCTCCAAGCATCTAACTTACTGGCTCAACCAAGTGACTTCTTTGAATTTTCCCCTAAACAATTATGTGATTTGAAATGTTATTTTTCTATTATTTTCACTCATATTTTCATATTTTTAATTTTTCACTTTATATTAATTGAATGGAAATCATGATAAAAGGGACACATTTTTTTTCATGATTTTAAAGAAAATACCTCTAGGTTAGAACTTCTTGAACTATCTGTGGCATGGAAGGGCAGAAGAATTGGTACTGGTGGAGACACGCAATTAATTTCATTCATAGAGAGAGATTGATCATATAACTGAATATGCTAAGGATAATGAAATCCAGTTTTCACATTGGCAGAGAAGGGTATTAAATGCAGAAAGGAAGAAAATCATATTGAACCTTGTGGTGGATTAATAATTTTACAAATAGTCATGTTAAGTTATGGTTTTAAATGTATATATATAGATATGGAAATGACTATATAATTAAATATATATGAATATGTGAGAGAAAAATATAGTAAGAAATATAAATGTAAATATATGTATATGTGGATGTGTGTACACACACACAAACATATATGTATATACATGCGTGTATTCCCTAGCTTTATACATTGAGAGTACTGACATTAGTGATAACCTCATAATGATAATTAAACTTTCTACCTGAATCTTGGCTTCTAAATACCATACTCTACTAAAAGTAATGACTAGTTCCACGGCAAAGTATTAATATAAGATGATCCTGGAACACCTTGTTTTTTAGAACACCATAAAATGCTTAAAGAATTACAAGTACATGTTGAAAGTACACAAATGCTAGCTTGAAGGGTCTCCTACTATTTGAGTCAAAGACAATATGAACATCAAAGTGAGTAATGACAGTAACATATTGTAATCCACTTATAAAATGGCAAACCATGAATCCACACACATATAAATATGTAAGTAAATAATTTGAAGTTTCATGAGGAACTAGATATTTACATAGTTTGAAAGTATATCTTATAAAATTTTTATTAATTACAAAGGGGGAAAGCACAACTTTACTGTGGAGAAACCTTGCAGACACTACCTTAAGCAAGTGATCAAAGTAAACATCATCGTTAATGGGATAAATTGAAATCACGTACCACTTGATAAATGCACACAGCATCACCTTGGGATGTTGTGAGACAATATCTGACAAACCAAAGTTGATGGACATTCTCCAAAATAACTGGCTTATAATTTTTCAAAGTATTAAGATCATGAAAGTCAAGGAAGGACTGAGGAGCTGTACCAGACAGAGAAGACTAAGGTGACATTGACATGCTTTTGAACTGGATTCTTTTGCTGTTAAAAATATTATTGAAACAACGGCATAACTTTAAGTGGGGTCTGATGATTAAATTATAATAATGGATCAGTGTTAATTTCCTGCCATTGATGGTTGTATTTACCTATTTAGAAAAATGTTCATGCTTATAAGAAATACAGCATTCAACGTAATGGGGCATCATGTCATTGGCAACTTATTCTCAATGGCTCAGAAATAATTAAAACTGTGGTAATTTTTTACAAGTTTATGATGATTTTAGTATTTTTTAATAACTTTGAAGAACCAGTTTTCAAATATATAATCTATAATAGATTGATACTTTCATAAAATGCATTAAAAATATTGCATAAGATAAAATTGCTATAAAACTTACTAAAAGCTTACTCTTTCTTATTTTCTGGACTTGTTTCAGATCAGTCGGAGATAGTCATGTCCCCAGAGTTGTATCAGTGTGTGGACCACGCTTTGCAGACCACTGCTCTAGATTATATATTGTCTTTTGTGATAAAATATGTACTCACTCTTCTATGAAAATGATTTTCAGGTGCCGCAAATGCATGTAAAATCATACCAAATACTTTTGCCCGTGCGTGGGCATTAGCTGATGGTTTTAGTAAAGGCTATCAAGATGATATATAGAGATGATCCTATTTTACTACTTTTTTTCTATTTATGAAATAAACCAAGTCGGCATATACATTAGTCATCCAAGTTAGTTGGGATCCTGGCAGGGAAAAGAGGGCATACTCTAAAGTGTTTAACCAAAAAAAATTTCAATGTGGGACTATTTCCTGAGATTTAGGAACAGTTAAAGGGGCCTATAGGGGATGATGAAGTGCACTGAGATTAGCAACAGCAGGAAATCATACTATTCTTGGAATGAGGAGAGCAAGGAAGGTAATTTAGTTACAGACCCTGGTGAGATCTGGCGTCATGAAAAAGTAACTGACCAACAAACTCAGAGCATAGAGAAAGGTAGTGAGGGTAATGAGAAGGCATCACTATCTCCACCTCTCCTTTATTTTGTCCTCTTTTCTCTATGGACAGAGCTTCTCATCGGCTCAATCCAACTGGATGTCAATAGCAAGGGAGGCTTGGGGACACAGTCCACAGAGGTCAGCCTCTACCGCCTCTGCAGGGCTGAGGAGGATAAACAGATGTCAGGAGGACAAACGGAAACTAAACCAAATGGCATTTATAAAAAGTGTTTCTAGGTTTAGTTGGTACTAGTTACTTTAAAACTGTTTCCTATCTGTTTGATAATGAAATTTATCTCTAATTTATTATCTATGGGTTCCTTTTCAGGTTTAAAGATTAGAATGATAGTTCATTCACTGAATGAGTCCAGATGACTTCTGCCACTTACTTTATGTTCTCTTCTTCAAGTGTTTGGAAGGTTCTCTAACAATTCTCACACTGAAAATTATACAGAGTAGCCATCAGCATTTGGGTACCAAAGACATTATTGTGGCTATTGTTGTTATAGTCATTGTTATTATTAGCAACCTGTAAATACTGAAAAACTACAACATGTCAGGCCCTTGCTAGAATCAGAAAGGTTCAGTAACTAGTGCCTTTAGGAGAAGATGAGTTCTCTAATGTAGGGAGATTGGAATGGGCAGATCATTTCCAGACATTTTGAATATCATTTTTGAGGGAGTGGGAAGGAAGAGGCATCAGGAAACAGAAAGAGAAAGAACAATCTGATTTCTTTTCTGAATTCGTATATATTGTTAATGTTCATTATTCTAAGTGATTACTTCTTTTTTCTAGATTGTTTTTTTTTGGTCTGTAATTAGGAGTTTAAAGCTAATACATAGCTATAGGGTCATAGGATCAGAAAGCTCACGGGGAAAATAGCATTTAGGATTAGGACTAGAAAATATTTGTACTTTTATAAGTCAATCCTGTGATTGTTATATTAATCTTATAATTGATCATTTTTCTATCTGTGCTTGCAGTTTTAGGAGATTCTGAGAAGTCAAGTATATGGCATTTATACAGGATTGTAGAGCATATGTAATCTACATTAATTCTGCCACTAGCATTGTTTTATTTCTTATTCTTTTCCCCCTAAATGTCAACTTTATCTTTTCATCTTATTGAGTATATATTCTGTGAGCAGCATTAAATATTACATGAAGTAGAATTTTAAAATGAATAAAAATGTAATTCTGCTTTGTAGAGCGGTTTTTCTCATTCTCAAACATCTTGAGATGACAAGGTTGACCCATTTCAAATTTTAATTTGCAGGATTTGTCAAGTTAGAATGACATGTTAAATTAAACACAAATGAGTAACATATAAGAGTCAGCATGGAGGATCTCAACATAATGTTTACTGGATTAGTAGTCTAATGATATTGCTGCAGAGATACAGAACTCATTATGTTTGTTTAATCAGTACAAGCACAGGCCTTCAAATCCATTTAAAGTGCATTGTTTTAAGCAATCTTTGAAAATTATGTGGGATATCATATGTTATACCCAAAAAATTGCTTTTAACCAAACTTTGCGTTTGAATTTTCATACTTACTGAGTCTTTTTAAATTGTAATCATACAAAAGTTAAATAATACCGTAGTGGAGTTTTCTACTTTAACCCCTTGCCTATCAATTTCACTCTCAAGAAGTAACCATTTTTAATAATTTGTTATGGAAACATTCAGAAAATTTGTGTGTATCCGTAAGCATAATATATAGGTATGAATATGCATATGTATTTTCACTTACCAAAATTTTATGTGCACTTCTTCCTATTAGTTCATATGGATTGTATAATATTCCACTATAATAATCAGTGAGTAGAAAATGAGATTTATGGTATCGAGTAGATACAATTCAAAGGAACTATTCCTAAAAATATGAAATCTCAGAGAGCTTCATGAGATGTTCATCACTAATAATATGATAGCAGATGAATGTTTTTTCCTTGTTTTGTTTTGTGATTTCTTCATAATGGGTATAGTGATCATAGATATTTTTATCAAGAAATTTAAAAAATCTATAACCTAAAATTATAATGTATTATTTAAATATTTTACAAATATTATTATGCTCAATAAATAATTATGAACCAATGCATAAATTTTTTCTACTCTTGTTGAGCTGTTTTTTGCTATTTCCTTTGCTAAACATTCTCATAGGGATTATCTTATTGAATTCTCATCACAACCCTATGAGGTGGCAACATCATCATCTTCATTTCAAAGATGTAGAAACTGAGACTCAGAAGGGCCATATACTTTGCTAAAGGTCATAATTTGCAGGTGTCTGAACCAGGCCCTAAACCTATGTCCTTCTCACATGATGACCTGTTAAGTACCCAATAAGCCATCAATAGACTAAATGCTATGGAGCCTAGAGAGGGAGAGAAGGAAATACAGAGATTTCAAGGAAGACTAGGACTTGTCAGCCAAAGCCCTGTAGTATATGCAGGGCAGTGACGGTGTGGGGCTAGCATGAGCATCATAAACTGCCCATTTGGATAATGTCCAGGTAGTAGCTACGTCTTTAGAGAGAACTGAGCTTGCAGAGGTAGATGTGCATGAATTTTGGAGTTTATTAAATGCAAGGATAAAGAATTTTTAAGCCACTTCAGTACATAAATGATAGCAATCATAGCAATCATAGTGTCTTGTGCAGGAAAGTTAAATAAAGAAAATGATATTTTAAGATACTTAATCTTTTCATACTAAGTAGGTAGGTCAAAATTGAAAGAATGTAGAGCCAGGGAAATGAATTAGGCAATTAGAAAAGTGTTGCAATATACAAGAATAAGTAAAAGAGAGCCTGGTCTAGAAAGGTGACCTTGAAGATGGAAAGGGGACAGAGGAACATTTTTATAAACTCAGTGGATTTAAATTTTTTGAAATGCTTTTTTAGTGTTTGATATTCTATTTCCACCTCCCCAAAGCTCTACACTCTGAGGCTTGCATGCCCTATCATGTGTACCTGTAGTACCCATATAAGCTTCTACCAGAACACTTGCTGTGTCTCTGATGGCTAGACTACGAACTTGACGATGAACCTTTGTATCCTAGTGCCTAGCATTCTGCCCCAGAATCTATATGCACAAAACTTGAATAAGATAACAATACTACTACTACTAATAATACCTGTAACATATTTGGTAGTTTAAAAAAGTTTATTTAGCCAGCTCTAAAGTGTCTCGTGAATTTATTCACTTTTCGATTTCCCTAGCTACTGCTAGATTTGCATTTACTTCCTAATTGATCCTCTCGTAATCATATTCTTTCTGATTCATTACCCACGCAGCAGCGAGAATGATACTTTTCTAAGACAAATCTGTTCATGTCGCTTAAAGGCTTAAAACCCTTCTCTGCTTTCCGTATTTCCTTTACATATAAAAAATCCTATAGGTTGTTAATGACCCAATTATGTAACTTTCTTTCCTAGTCTTACTCCACAGTGGCTTTCACTTCCTTGAAAACGCAAAGCTATTTTATGCTCTTCCCGTTACCTATTGCTGTGAAACAATCTTAACGTACCCAAACCTTAGTGAATTAAAACAACAGCAAGATTTATTGTGCTCACAAATTTTTTATTTAAGCAGTACTCAGCAAGGGCAGCTTGTCACTGCCAGTACTGCTCAAAGGCTGGAAGCTGGAATCTTCTGAAGGCATGCTATTCACTTGTCGATGCTGGCTAATTAGCTGAGGCTTTAAATGAGGCTGTCTGTGGGAACACCTAAAAGTGGCCTCTGCTGTGGCCTGAGCTTCCTCATAATCTGGTGGATGGATTTCCAAGGTGAGTTTCCTAAAAGAGAGCTTGCCAGGCAGAAGCTTCATCACCTTTTCTGTCCTGAGCTCAGAAGTTGTACAACATCACTTCCACATACATTCTGTTAATCAAAAGCAAATACTTAGACCAGCCCACGTCTGAGAGGAGGGAAAATCATATTCCTTTTGGTGGAGTAAGTCCCAAATGATTCATAAGCGTGTTTCGAAACCCCCACCATACCTCTGAGCATTTGTACCTGTCCATCCCTCTCTTTAGAATGAGCTTCTCTCTCTTCTCTTTGCTTTTATTTATATTTCAAGTTTGAATTGAGTTGTAAGTTTATCACATATGCCTTCTTATCTTACAAGTCTAAATTAGGTCCTATCATTAGACTTCCAAAACATTGTATGTTCTCTTTATTTAAAGCACTTATTACCACTTGGAATTATACATTAATTTGAAGATTATTAACTTGTCTTCTTTATACATCAATCGTAAGCTCCATGAGATCAAAGACTAATTCTGTATTATTCACTGTTGTGACTCGAAGTCCTGGCCGAGAACCTGAACATGGTAGGTTTTCAGCAATATTTGTTGAATTAGTGTACCATGGTAGAGGTTTTTTGCTTTAAAATCCCTTACCCTTTAGAAGTAGCTAGCATACTGCTTCTTGCCTTTAAATTTTAATTAATTTCTCCTCATTAATCCTAAGGCATAATATTTTTAAAACACAGGTAACCTTATTTTGGAAAAAAAAAGTTCCTACTGTTACCAAGAACTTAATCTTTTCATTATCTTAATTTCATTAATTATAGAAGTTAAACTCTCTAAACCTTCATACTATGCTATTCTCCTAAAAAAAAAAAGTAAGTTTCACATTTCCAAGAACCATATAGACTCTGGGGAAAGGATGTTTTCAAGACTTTGAAGCACCAGATTGTCCCTGGAGAGAGAGATCTGGTTTCCAGCTGAAAGGTGGAATACTTGTGCTTTTGTTGTTGTTTTTAAATATTCTTTTACTGTTCAGTCTGCCTTCTGGAGTTGTATCAGGAGAATCTGCCACCGTTAACTCTCCTCTTCTTTATCAAAATTAACTTCAAAGTTTAGGCTGGGCGCAGTGGCTCACGCCTGTAATCCTAGCACTCTGGGAGGCCGAGGCGGGTGGATCATTTGTGCTCAGGAGTTCGAGAAGAGCCTGAGCAAGAGCGAGACCCCGTCTCTACTAAAAATAGAAAAGAAATTACTTGGACAACTAAAAATCTATATAGAAAAAATTAACCGGGCATGATGGTGCATACCTGTAGTCTGAGCTACTCGGGAGACTGAGGCAGTAGGATTGCTTGAGCCCAGGAGTCTGAGGTTGCTGTGAGCTAGGCTGATGCCACAGCACTCTAGCCCGGGCAACATAGTGATACTCTTTCTCAAAAAAAAAAAAAAAAAAAAAAAAGTTTAATGCTTCCAAAATCTCAATATCAGCAAAATCAAACTTTTTTTTCTAATCATTCAGTGAAGACCAGAAGAAACAGGAGATCATCTCTCCTTTGCCTTCAGAGGGCTATGCTGCTTTGAATATATAAAGTTTTACTTTTAGAGAACTAGAATAATTTTCAGTCTTATGAGAACTGGTCACTCTTCCTTTCTCATTGGCATTTGATAGCATATGGGTATTGTTGGGCAGATAGGTAACATTTATCATGTGCTTATCATTTGTTTTTTTGTTTGTGTTTTATTTTGTTCTTCCAGCAAAGTGGCCCACCTGGCCGCTGATGAGATTCAACTGTGTGAAACTAGACAGCGGATTTCTGGCATAGAATGGCCTGTGTAGATCATCCTTAACTGTGCATAAGAAAGACTAGGCTTGTCACCCACCCTTCTGGGCCTCCTGGTAACTGTTAAGAGCAAGAGCCATTTCAGAGTCACACTGACAATTCTATCCTAGGATACTTGCTCTGTAGCCCTGGGCAAGTTGATTAACCCTTTCAACTTGTTTCCTCATTTGTAAAATGAAGATAATGATACCAATCTCACAGGTTTATTGTGATAATTATATGAATTAATGTATTAAGGAGATTAGCTCAGTGCCTGGCTTAATAAATGTGAGCTCTTGATGTGTTGTTTACATTGAATGCCAGCACTTTCCAGAAAGCAATTTTCAAGTAGTAAAACAATTCTACATCGATTTTACCTCTGGGTGTGGGGATGGAAGGTAGAATCTGGAAAAACAAAGATAAAAACCGCTAAGTGCCCTTCCAATAGTGATCTAAATTACCATCTCATATTTTACCTTGTTCCGTATTTCCTAGAGCTGTTCCAGAGGTGCCTGGGAAGTTACTAACCTTTGCTATGTATGTGATAAACCGATATTTGTTATTCATCTTTGGAGTACTGGATTCCTCATTTGGGGCCTAATGTGTATATATAGGGTGTGGAAGTGGTAAAGAATTGAGTAGTAAATACAGTGGGCAGAAAACAAGAAAATATCATCTGTACGGTTGATTGTGGTATCAATTGGGCATTAATACATGGATTCCCCACTTAGCTAGTCCTCAAGCTCAAAAAATATCCCATGAGCTGTTCTGGGTGTTGGGACTACAGCAGTGAACAAAATATATACAGATAAAGAACAAATCCATAAATAAACAAAGCAACCAGGCAGTGATCATGATAAGTGCAGCACAGGACATAGACAAGGGTCTGTATGGTGGTAGTGGTGAGGGAGAATTAGGGAAGCCTTCTTTGAAGAGGGCTAATTTGAACCGGATTTTAAAGGATGAGGAGAAAAGTATTTTTGTATTTTTCACACAGGAAAATAAATGCAATACCCTGAGGCAGGAAAGGATTTAGTTTGTTTCAGAAACAAGAACAAAAAAAAGACAATGTACTTGGAATATCAAGAGACGGCACTATGAAAAGAAGTTGCAGAGTTAACAATGACTGGGCCTGGACACGTAGCCATGGTAAGGAGTTTGGATTTTAGACTAAGTCACTGGGAAACTGCTTAAGGGGTATAATCAAATGAGTGATACTGCCTGATCTACATTTTTAAAAAGACAACTCCTACCATTTCACCACTTCAGATGATACCCACTGGGATAGCTATTATTAAAAAACAAACACAAATGAAAAAGCAAACAAACAAAATAACAAGCATTGAAGAGGATGTGGAAAAATTGGACCCCTTGTTCATTACTGGCAGAATTTAAAGTGGTGAAGCCTCTGTGGAAAATCAGTATGGCAGGTGCTCGAAAAATTAAACACAGAATTACCATATGTTCCAGCAATTCCACTACTAGATATATACCCAAGAGAATTGAAAGCAGGGCCTAGAACAGCTATTTGTACACTTATTTTTATAGCAGCATTATTCACAATAGCCAAAAGGTGGAAACAACTCAGATGTTCATTGTCTTAGTCCATTTGAGCAGCTCTAACCAAGTGCTATAGACTGGGTGGTTTACAAACAGCAGAAATTTTTTTTCCACAGTTCTACAGGCTGGAAGTCTGAGGTCGTTCTGACAGCAAGTTGGGGTTCTGGGGAGGACTCTCTTCTACTTGCAGACTGCCAACTTCTCCTAGTATACTCATGTGACGGAAGGAGGGCCGAGAGCTCTCTGCAGTCTCTTTTACAAAGTCATCCTATTCATGAGGGCTCTGCTCTCATGACCTAATTACCTCCCAAAGGCCCAACTCCTAATTCTGTCACATTGGGGGTTAGGATTTCAACATATGAATGTTGGGTGGACACAAACATTTAGCTGATAACATTCATCAGTGGATCAGTGAAGAAACAAAATGTAGCATAGACATGCAATGGGATATTATTTAGTCTTAAAAATGCTACATGCTGCACACTGCAACATGGAAGAACCTTAAAAACATTATCCTAAATGAAATAAGCCAGATGCAAAAGGACAAATATTACATGATTCCACTTATGCAAAGTACACAGAGTAGTCAAATCCATAGAGACAGAGAGTGCACCAGTACTGTCGACCCTGAATAATGCAGACATCGGGGGTGCCAATCCCACGTACAGTGGGAAGTCTGTGTATAACTTCTGATTCTCCAAAATCTTAACTACTGATAGGCCTCTGTTTACCGAATGTCTTACTGATAACATAAACAGTTGCTAACACATATTTTATATATGTATTATATACTTTATTTTTATAATAAAATAAGCTAAAGAAAATAAAATATTAATACAGTCATAAGGAAGATAAAATGTATTTATTTATTAAGTGAAGTGGATCATCAGAAAGGTCTTCATCCTCATCATCTTCACATTGAATAGGCTGAAGAGGAGGAGGAAGAGGACAGGTTGGTCTTGCTGTCTCAGGGGTGGCAGGGGCAGAGACGATGGAGGAGGCAGAAGGAGAGGCAGGCATACTCGGTATAACTATGGAAATACTGATGTTTTTGCCTTTTAATGTCACTAAAAATGTTCTACGTGGTACCAATCCTTCTTCCACCATGTGCTTTAGTTTCGGTGCTTTTGTATCATGGAAGTGTCCATGTGTAAAAGAAGTCGAAAGCAGTCTCGAGTACTCACAACCCTTCTGCCAGATTGTGATGTCAATTTGTTTTCTGGCACTGCTACTTGTACACCTTCTTCATCCTCTGGCACTGATTCAGAAGCACTTGTCTCTATCAAGTCATCTGCTAATTCCTCTGGTGTGGTGTCTATTAGCTCTTGAATTTCTCCAACATTCACGTCTTGAAATATGATATGAATTATATTTTTTGCCACATCCATAATATCTTTCATGATTTCCCAGATTGACTCTGTTGTAAAACTTGTGAAGTCATGCACAACATCTGGACACAGTTTTCTCTAGGAGGAATTTATTGTTTAGGGCTTGGTGGCCTTCTTAGCTTTTTTTGTAACGATGACAGCATCTTCAAGGTGTGATCCTTCCAGATTTTCACAGTGTTCTCTCTCTCATGTTCTCTCCCATGGTGCTGACAATTCTTTCCATGTGTAATGAGCCTTAAAGGTACTTATGACCCCCTAATTTAGAGACTGAATTAGAGACATTGTGTTTGGGGCCAAGTAGTCCACCCCAACACCTTTGGTATTGAACTCGTGGAGTTTTGGGTAGTCAGGGCCATTGTTCAATATTAAAAGAATATTGAAAGGTAGTCCCTTATTGGCAAGTTACTGCCTGACTTCAGGCACAAAGCATCAATGGGACCAATCCAGAAAAAGGGTTCTTGTTGTCCAGCACTTTTTGTTGTGCAATCGAAAGACTAGCAGCTGGTGTTTATCTGTTCCTCAGGGGTCTACACTTAGAACCTTTATAAATAAGAGAAGTCCTGATAATAAACCCAACTTTATTAGCACAAAACAGTACAGTTGGCCTATCGCCCTGTCCTTCCTGCCTGAAATCCTGGAGCTCACTTCTCTTCCTTACTAACAAATATCCTTTGAGGCATTTTTTTCCAGAATAGGGCACACTCATCTGCATTAAAAACCTGGAGGAAGATATCTTTCCTCCTCAATGATTTTAATGATGTCTGGGAACTCTGCTGCCTCTTGGTCAGCAGAAGCTACTTCTGTTAATCTTGATATTTTTTAAACCAAATCGCTTTCTAAAATTATCAAACCATCCCTTGCTGGCCTTAGTCATATAATGACTGCTTTTCCTTGAATCACGTTAGAGTCTGTAGGTATGCCTTTCATATAGCAGTCCTGCACCCACATAAAAGCTGCATTTTCAATATGAGAAAAAAAGTTATGTTGCAAAAAGTGCAATATTTTTGCACCTGCTGGCATAGCTGTAGCAGCAGCTTCATGAATTTCCTTTTTTTTTCTTTCTTTCTTTTTTTTTTTACTATGGTCCTTATACTGGATTCATTTATCTTGAAATAACAGGCAACCACATCCGTGGACCTCAATCTACCGTACATATAAAGCAATTTAACTTTTTCTTGTAATGTCATAGCTTTTCTCTGCTTCTTGGGAGCACTTCCAGCGTCACTAGTGGCACTTTGTATTGGTCCCATATCTTATTCAAGGTTTACAGTATCGTGCTAAATATGATGAAAGATAATGTGAGAAACCATGAGCAATCACTTTTTACTACAATTTACTGGAGAGGCGAACTGCTCACATGGAGATGTTCAGTATCATGAAGCATCTTAAGCAGATACTTGCAAAACCTGAGCTCACCGCAGTAGCAAAAGGAAGTGACTTCCAAATTATTAAATATTACCCTAGTACAGTATGTACTACAGTTAATTTGATGCAGTATGATTTAATACTGCATCTTTTTTTTTCCAGAAATGATGTTTCATTTATTCACTGAAAAATAGGGAGATCAGACCTTCTTCATCCATTTCCTGTAATCTCTCAAAGCTCTCTCCCCTCATTTTTCCAAAATAACAACACCAAGAAACACATTTGTACAAAAACCATGTATTATTACCCCTCTCACAAAGTCGGGTGGCTATATTATAGAAATAAAACCAGATTAAAGAGATAAAGAAAAAGTCACCACTTATACTGAAACATAATCATGTTAAGAATTCAGGTATTTTGTAGAATTATTACCAGCAGAGTAAAAATATTTCCACCTGGAATCTTTTAAATTTGAAAGCAATCACATTAAAGACCTGAGGTTACAAGGGACCACAGTATGAACCAGAATTTCATTTTACTTCTAGAACTCCAGGGGAAAAGGTAAATATTTGGAATGAGTTTCCTTTGGGAAAGACTGGCAGGAATGTAGGGAAAACCCTGGCCATCATCAAAGGCACTGGGGTCTTTCTGTAGGCAACTTTGTTTACATTTTCTTGACTGTCCATGGGGCTATGTACAGTCTGTGTTTGTGTTTAAGTTTTGATAAATTTTAACTTTTTGAAATAGATTCACGTATTTTTTGCAGTAGTAAATGCTAGTAGTAGTAAATAGGCTAGTATCTACATATATATTTATGCATTCATGATATATGTAACTTTTTCTTAATTTTTCCATATTTCTAGGTTATGCAGCTCATCTGCTAGTTTTTTTTCAAATTGTCACAAATCTCCAAAAAGTTTTCCAATATATTTATTGAAAATAATCTGTGCATAAGTGGACCCATGCAGCTCAAACCCCTGTTGTTCAGAGTCAGCTATAGTTACCAGAGGCTGCGAGAAGGGATAATGGGGAGCTGTTATTTAATGAATACAGTATGTCCTCACAATGTAACAAAACCAATTTTACTATAGGCTAATGGATACAAACTTAGAGTTAAGTTGCTGCAACATATTTCTGGTCACAAAAACATCACCAAACTTCCAAATAAGGACTAAAACGCTTCTAATATTAAACATTAAAATAAATGTGACCTATGTACACATTTAAGAAAAATTAATAAAAACAAGTGAGATAATTACCTAGCTTCTTCCAGGTCAGGATCACGGGTAGCGAGAGCCTATTCTGGCAACTCAGGGCACAAGGCAGACACTGACCCTGGGTGGGACTCTGTTCTATTGCTGGGTGCACTCACACACACACCCTCCTTCACTCGGACTGGAACCATGCAGACATGCCGGTTCACCTAACATGCAAACTTTTGGGATGTGAGAGGAAACCAGAGTACCCGAGGAAATCCCAGACATGGGGAGAATGTGCAAACCACACTCGGACAGTGGCCCCGGCTGGGAATGGATATTTTTTCTCATCAACGTTATAATGAAATGGCATTGAATGAAACTATGTTACTCAAAAATCTCCTGTATGGAATTTCAGTTTGAGATGATGACAAATTTCAGATGAATGGTGGTGCTGATTGCACAACAATGTGAATGTACTTAATGCTGCCAAATAGTACACTTGAAAATTGTTAAAGTGATACATTTCAGGTTATTTATATTTTACCACAATTAAAAAAAAAAAAAAACGACAGCTGACACCAGTTGGGCAAAAAGAAAGTGTGGGAGAAATCGAAAGCGCAGAGGCCAGCTGGAGAATCTTCTAGTTTCTGGTAGGAATTGATTGTTCCCTGGAAAAGGCGTGGCAGCAGAAGTAAGAGTTTCCACTCAAGATAAAATTGCAGCTCCGACATGATGATGGATTGGCTATGCATGATGAGGAAAAAGGAGAAATTAAGGATGACTTCTGTATTTTTTGTTTAAACAGCAGTGTGATGTCAGAGTCTGGACATTTTGGTGAGGTCAGAGTTAGAGTTAAATCGGTGTGTCACCGGTGTCGACGGTATTTCAGGGATTAATTTTAGAAAAGATAACCAAAGAAAATGTAGATACAATTGACTGGCAGCATCAAGGCCACCATGGGAAAGTGCTGTGAAAGAATTAATAAAGTAAGAAGAAAGGATGTCTCTAGCAAAGAAGGTTCTAGTGGTTTTTTACACTGCAATATTGAAATGGGCAAAAGTGAAATATTCTTGCATAGAATAATGAATATTAATCAGATTTGGCAAATTGGCTTGTGCAAGGCTGAAACTGCATTGGCAATTAGGGAAGCCCTTGGAAGTAGGAGTTAGTGTTACGCCCAGAACATGTGCGGACACAGCTCGTTGCCCTTTTCATGATGTAAAAACGGGGTATTTTATAAAAACTGAATGCGCTCGGTTATTGCAGGTATGTTTTCAGATGGTCTGTCTTCTCATTTTCAAACGTGATTAGGGTCTCCTAGGATTTCCCAGCATACATACAGGCACCTGGGTCTCCTGTCTAAGAGGCAGTCTAGAATCACAGACAGAACCAAGCATGGGTGTCAGTCCGATCGCTGTTTGAATACTGATTTCTCCTCTCTCTCACTATTAATGTGTCCTTGGGCAAGTTACTTAATCTTTCTGGGGTTACAGTGATTACAGTGCTTAACGTGAAGATTTATTATGAAGATTAAAGATAATTCCTGGTACCTAGTGGCAGTAGAGACATTGTAACAGTTTCTCTTCTTATTGAGACCTGTTGGGGTGGCACTCGAATTTCATTGTAGCCAAAGAAAAGTTTCTATGGAGGAAAGTAACAAGGGAATAATTTGAGGCACAAACATAAATGGCTTGGAAGGCATTCTAAGAAATTCTTTCTTCAGGACGTGGGTAGCTTCAGTAGTGCATGATAAAAAAGGAAAAGTGTGGGACTTGTCACATAGGACAGAATCTAATACACAATTATTGATAAACTGTCTTTTCATTTTCTGGGGTAAGTATGGCACATTGGAGAAAATTTAAGGAAGTACCTTCATTTTTAGCAATAAAGTAGTTTCTTTCTATCAGCTCTATGATCTCCACACTTTTGATTGTACGTCTTCATCAATCAATTTTTTTAACATGTACCATCTTGTCTTTCATTTATAATTATATTCATGAACTGATATACTAAAATTATACAGATTATAAAGCATATTCAAAATAGATATATTAAGGTGAACTAAAGATCATATAAATTTTAAAACAATTTTTATGTTTTACTAATTATGTTTACATTGTTTTGCTCTTATTAGAAATATCATTATTTTTGTGACTGACTATACTTCATTCTTCTTTAAAATATTGATCTAACACCTTGAAATGCAACAATTTCAAGACAGTTTATTTCTAATCTTTGTCTTAAAAATAGCCATGGCCAAAAAAGACACCGTGCAAGGAAACTAGCAAAGTTGCACCATTAGCTGGTTACAAACCATGAGTCTCATTTTACTAATATAATCCTATCCATCAATTATGCGAAGAGTTTTGGTAAAATTCAACTGGTAAATTACCATCTTCCCTGATGTCTACCAGTTGTTTCTAAAAACTAATCAGAAGGTGTCGCATTTTCATATTTTTAACAAATAGGCTTAGAACACACTGAAACTATTTTTAGGCAGGTTACTATACAGATCGAATATTCTCACCAGAATTTTAAAGTAGGGAATTATGAGAGAGTTTGAATAGGTCATGAATTTATATCTTTTTGAGCATAATGTCATGTCAGAAACATTTGTAAGCATCCATCTTTAAAATACTCTATATGGCATGTTTTCCCTTCAAAAGCATTTGTTTTTCTTGCATTGCTAAAAATCATCACTTTTATCTTGATAGGACAGATTAAAAGTTTTTATTATTTCTCATGTCCTAAAATAGCTGTTGAGTAGCATTCTATTTATAGCTACTTACCTTCACAGAAAAGGACAGCACTTTGTCTTTTGTAAAAGAAAATATATAACTTATTTAAGTTTGACAACTTTTGAGTACCTTGCTGTGATTTAACCAGCAAAAATCTATCTAGCAAAAAGTATTTTCTTGATCACTCCCCATCATGTGTTAAAGTATTAAAATTTATACTTTTTAAGACGATAGAACCCATAAATCCATTTGACCTGTCATAGAAAACAGCTGAATGTTGTAATGTGCTGGAATCAAACTGTTGATGGTGACAATATCATTGTCTCCGCACTGAAGTTCCATCTCCTCCCTCAGGAATCTGGTGAGACATACGTGACAAATGAGTGCATGAAATCTGGTCTGAGAACACCAGGGTCAATCTGTATATTAAATACAAGTAACATTTATTACATGCTCTTCTATTGTATATTGTTGGTTGTGTTTTTCTTTTTTTAATTTTTATTTTTTGGTCTTGTTTTGTCACTGTGTGTGTGTGCGTGTGTGTGTATGCATGCACACTATATATCCATCTTTAAAAACCTAAACCTAGGAAAAACCAGAAAGAGACAGTATGTCATAATCCCTTGTAACTTTCCAGCACAATGACTAGCACGTGTTGGACCAGCACGTTAGAGGGCACTGCTGTTTTTTAGCACTGGAGTTCAGCCATTACTGTTTGAGGGGTTTCACTCCCACAGTCGCCAAGTAGAAAGTGCAGTTTACCTTTATGTAGAATGGAAGAACTCTCTCCAGCCTTTACACCCTAACTTTTAGTTTCTATCTTAAATAAGAGAGTTGCATGTTAAAGTGAATCATGTGGTCATGATGGTCGCCACGACTTCACAACTTTTGCTAATAACCGAGCTGTTTTCCTTTCTCCCTTCCAAACGACAGTAGCCTCTTGATTGATAAGATGTTTAGTGGAGTAGCTTTTAGTCCATCCATTGTTCCATTGCCATTTTAAGAAGCCACTTAATAGACAGTAAAATTCTAAATGAGTTGAATTCTCTGAGTGCAGTTTTATACACTGATTCATACTGAGCATGGGATAGTGATTTAGACACCATTTAGATTTTTGAATGAAGAGAAAGGCTAATTTCTGCCTTGTTAACTTATCCTATGAATTTTCAATTTGACCAATTCTGAATGACTACTCCAACATCAGTTTAATATTTTGGTTAATAGGTAGTTATAATTCATATTTATAGCTGCTTTCCAGACTAGACAACATAGGCCCTAAATTCTGCCATTCTTTATAACCAGTGAATAGATGGTATTTCAGGAAAAAAAAAATGTCCTTCAGCTTTTGCTGACTTTGCTGTTGATGCCACAAAATAGAGAAGTAATCACTTTTTAGTTGTTAATTTTAGTTTATAACAGAATTTAGCAAATGTGTTTAGAAGTCTCATACTGGAAAACTGAAATTAACTTTTTATAACATCGAAATTTGGGGGTGGGACAAAAAGTTTTCTCTTAAAAATGTATTCTTTCAGTTGTATTTCATCAGAGAAAGTCAGTTAATTATATCAGAATATATATTAATATTAACCATTATATATTTAAATATTGTATTAGTCTGTTAAAATCTGATGTAAAGTCAATAATTTTTAAAAGTCATTTCCCAAAATAATAAAAGTATTTATATAATCATATAAATAGAAGTGATTGTTACTAAATAAATTCTATAAAATATGTTTAACACCTTCTCCCTTTTCTTCCCACACTGAGTACTACACTTTGGATCATATGATCACTGCTTACAATGCATTTACATTTGCCATACCATATGTTACCTGAAAGTGAACTGTACTGGAAATAACTTGCAATAACTGGCTTAGTCACAAATAGGCCTTGTGGAGTGGTGAAGTGATTTTTCAGGTTAAATAAAAATTCTCACTACATGCTTCCTTATCTTCCCTTCCAATCATTTCTACTATTTCTAAAGTATAATCTCTTCCAGCCCGAATACATTCAGTAGTTTAATCACTTATTTTTCTGAGTATTTATTTGTTTATTTTTGGAAGGATGTCTGGGCACCTTGCAATTATTAAGAGTCATCATTTCGATATCTTTTCTCTATATGTTATGTCCTGTCAGTAGGGAAGTTTTAAAATTGTTCTTGCATTTGTGATTCATCTGAGTAAATGAATAATAGTATCTAGCTTTCTCTTAAGGCATTGATAAAACTATTAGCTTTAAGACTAGAGGAAATTTTATTTCTCTAGGTTATAGTTCTGGCCTAAAGGAATAAATAAGAATATATATTCTAAATATTTACTGCTTAGATTTGCTATTAGTCATGAGAACTGCCTCCTATTTTTTTTTATAACTATCTTTCAGGATACTGCTTAATATACGTGGTGAATAGCTAAGTCAATTAATATAGGTTTTCACAATATGGATATATGAAATATTAGTGACAAACAGATTCTTTCTCTAATAGATTTTGGTGAAATTTTGTGTGCCTGCTTATTTATACCACAATATAGTAGAGGCAATATCTATTGGCATAGCATTTAATATTTAAGTGTTTGCCTTTTATGGCTTGATATATCTTCTTGCTCTGCAGAGAACAGCACACTTCTGCTTATTCCTGCAATTGAATGATCACTGAGTGCAGGAAATTGGTTTTGTCTACAAGGTAGCAAGATGGCTGAATGAGTTAGTAACACAGGGAATGTAATTCAAGGTTAGATTTTGTTGCTCTATTTCAGGAGTTAGTAACAGGGAATGTAATTCAAGGTTAGAGTTCATTGCTCCATTTCAGGTTCTGTGGTTGATTGTTTTAGGGATAATGAGATGGGACAAGTCTGAAATAGTCAAAGGAGTCAAGTTTTGCTTTGAAGAGACTTGTTTGTTCTTGATTTTTTTTTCAGTGCTCTTATATGCACTTGTCAGTCCATTCAGCACAATAAAACAAAACAAAAATCAATTTGCTAAATTCATCACACTTTTCTTGTTTGTATTGGGATTTGGGAAATTTCCAAGGATGTGATTCTTCACCTTGTGTTGTTTGTCTTTCCTTACAATTATGACCATTTAAACCTCACTCATATTTTTAGTCTTGTCCCATTCCAAAAAAAATCTTAAGTTGAGCAGGAATGATTTTAAGAACTCAGGGCAGATAGTAAGCCTAAAATAATATTGTGAGTTAATGAGCAATGATTATGTTTGGGGCTTTATATATTTTCAGTTAATCCTCACATTGACCCTACAAATTAGATATCATTCCTCCAAATGCACACACGAGAAACATGAGGAAATTATTTCTTAGGAATCCATACTGTGCATTTGGGAACATTGAAAAGATAGCAAGACATGACCGATCTTGGGAGACAATTTAGTATTTTCAGTCATGCAAGGGAGGCAATATTTTAAATCAATGATGAAAACAGGGATATAGTTCAAATGACAGCATATAAGGATGGATTTCTATGGTATAATCTATGATATATATGATATATGTGCATATATGTGTATACACACACCCATGTATATATCTCAAAATGTATTTTTATGAACAGTGAAAAAGATACAGGGATTATATACCAAATCATTAACCTTGGATAGCATAATATTAGGATTAAAGGGTAAGATATACTTTCAAATATTACTTTGTAGACTTTATTTTTTATTAAATAGGGTATTAAGTTTGAAATTTAGTAGAAAAGTTTATTCCCTGGCTGACATACTAATGCCATGATTTGTCATCCAGGAAAGAAACTTCAACCATAAAATTGTGTTAATAGGTATCTTAGCTTTCCTAATATTTTGCAATTAAAAATAATTACTCACTTCTCATTTAAAAAAACAGATTTTCATGATAAACAACATAATGCGAAAGAAAACTTGAAGAAAAACCACAATTTACCTTTTATTCAAAATCATTGTTTGAAAGGCTAAGACATAAATCAAATATGTATTTTCTAGAACATACTATTTTTTCATTATGCACTTAACATTTACATATTTTTACAGCTCTATTTGTATAGAAATCATAGTGTTTATTATTGATGGCTTTCTCTTTGCTGTCCTCATAAATGTAATCACTGGTAGCTTAGCACCCATGAGTAACCTAGCAACAAGTCAGTTCTCTAGCAAGTAAGAAATAAATGCAAACAAACTGTTGTGGAAAAAGTATAGAGTTTAAGAATATCGTTGCATACATGTTATTAAATATCAAGATACAATGTTCCAATTTTTGAGAAATGACATGACAATAGGTATTAAATTTCATATTAGAGAATATGATTGCCTGCCTCTTTTATTCAGGAAAAAAGTGGGATCTATTTCAGACTGTACCGCTGTTAACTAGGTAACTGAATATATGTGTTTTCTCTGGCAGCCTATTCATTACAGATCAGATGAGAAGAGAGTCTTGGCATGCTTTTGCTATATGGCAGATGAGTTTACTAGATTGAGTTTCACCAATAAACCTTCCTGACAGTGATGCATTGCTCAACTCTTAAACAATTTCAGAGTAATGTTGTATTTTATTTTCAAGGGGTTGTGCTTATAGTATTATACTTTTGAGGGGGTCAATTTTTGGAAATACCAGGACAAAATAACACTTTGTGTTTCACATTTTAAGACTTTGATATATTTAATACTGATTTGTTTTGGGTGAGATTTAACTTCTATACTTGCTGATTGTTTTCCTTAGGAAAATAACTCTCTTCTATTGTAGTTTTCAGTTCATAAAGGAAGAATATCAGTTATTAGGGAAAAATTGCGATTTCATGGTATCATCATTTATGTGATGAATAGACACAGGTAGAAAAGGAAACACACACTGGTAAATACCTCCCACTAAATAGCACAGCTTCTATTCTATGCTGGGGCAGAATTACATCGCCCTTATCAATGTGACGGGTAGTTCACTGCACTTCAAGAAATCTTAGAGCCTTAGGGAATATTGAGGTAAAGGACAGCAGGCTGAGTGTGGGCTGAACAAATATGATTGCGCAGTTACAGTGAATGCACCGAGTTGTAAAACCAGAAAGCATCTGCTCCCTGGTGTAGATTTTTTTTTTTTTTCGAAATGCCCTTAGTTTTGTATTATTTTTATAATCCAACCTTAAATGACTCTGAATTGTTTCTCCAGTCACAATTACCATATGACTGCAACTCTGACTTCTTTCTCTCACTGTCCTTCCAGAGCCTTCCTCACCAGGGAAAAAGGAATAAAATTGGTGAGACCCTTAAATAGAGGGCTGAACCCACTTAATAAGATAGTTAGATTTCACTGTATGTGAAAAGTTTGGTTACTTACCTGATGTGGATTAAAGTGAATCACCTTTAATAAATGAAGGAAGAATATTCCTTACATGAAAAAGTCACCAACCCTTGGAGATAACTAGCTATTATACAATTGAATAGACTAGTTGCATGGAATTTATACCCAAAATGTCATGACAGAAAGATGCTACTTGTCGCAGCTGCAGTCACTGGTTAATTGAAGGAAAATGGCTTCTTAGATGTGGCATATGCACATTAACTGCCCCTCCCAGCAGAGATGTCTCAATGGAGTCATATTGGTGAAAAGTACATCCTTCCTTTTAGGAAGCTGAGGTTCTGGAAGGCAGGGACAAACTTTATTTGTGTTTTTATCCACTATTTACTATAGTATGTTATATACTTTGATCTTGTAACAAATGATCATTCTCTTTTTTCAATTAGCATTTGTAGATATGTTAAAAAGATCCATGACAACCATGGAAGTTATATTAAAATAACCTAAACTGTATAATACATGCTACAAAAAGATCAAACACTTAAATAATGTGTGCCCTTGTAGAGGAAATACAGTTTAAAAATGTATTATAGACTTAAATTAATTACCAGAAAACTATTATTACATTGTAAAGTTGACCTAAAAGGAACTTTACTTGTTATTGCAGGTTTGGTTACAAAAGTACGGCTACCTTCCACCAACTGACCCCAGAATGTCAGTGCTGCGCTCTGCGGAGACCATGCAGTCCGCCCTAGCTGCCATGCAGCAGTTCTATGGCATTAATATGACAGGAAAAGTGGACAGAAACACAATTGAGTAAGTAATGGCCCCCACGCTTCTTTTGGCCCTTCAGCCAAAGTAAGTAGTCCGAAAAACCGTATGTGAACTCCACCAACCACAAATGGAGTGATTTGTCTCGTGAACTTTCTTTGGAATTAGCCTGATTCGACTCTACTTCTCTGAAATTTCATAAACTATTTAAGGCCTCAAAGTCAAGTTTACTCACCTGACTTTAGCAACATACTTTCAAAATAGGAAAGAAAATATGAATGAGAGTCAAAGTAAGCATACAGTTGAAGCCACTACAAAAAAAATTGGCAATAAGTGATAGAGTTAGTTTGTGTGGCTGGCGAGAATACATTGTGCACATCTCTTCCCAAATCTCTGTTAATTGATATTGCATTAGGAGCTTGAAATTGATGATAATGGAAATATTTACACCATGTAAATTGGGGAACAACACAAATTCAAGCACTTGTTTTGGGTGGGAAGGGTGATGTCAGAGACCTGGTTGTTAACAATTTGCTAACTTCTCACTGATAACAATTCTCTAAATGAGTGAAATCAAAAAGAGTTTTCACTGGAAAGTCTCTACTTTGAATTTCTTATTAATGAAGGGCTTGGTCTTATTCTTTAATATTTGTATTTAATTGATTGGTTTATTAATCATTTGTTCACTTATTTGTTCAACCAGTAACTCTTTATCTGTGAAAGAGACAGGTACAGATTCAGAAGATACAATCTCTTCATCAAAGGAACTTTGTTATCTGCATAGCTAGACATAGTCACAAATTATTTTACCACAGGCGCTCAGTAAGTTCCATCATAATATGAAACAGCATTACTGTTTTTGGACAGCAAAGGAGGAAATGATTAATTCTTTCAGTGGAGCAAAAAATCATTTGTGTTTTTAGAGTCCTTGATATTCACAAAGTGTATCTATGTCCATTACAAGTTTGATCATCATATATCAACCCTGCACAATAGGGAAGACAAAGATTTTTTTTTCTCTGCTTTCTTAAATAAAGGAACCAAATGCCAAAAACTAAGTGAAGTCCGTGATAGTTGCAGAACCCAGGTCTTTTAACGTTTAGCCGGGGCAACTTTCCCTGAGGTGTACCTTGAGAAACAACATGTTTATTTTTCTTTTGAAGCCTTACAGACCTAAAGTATCTGGACTCAGACACTGACATGCTGACATATCAAACTAATTTAATATATAATTTTGAAAATGCACTTTTTGTTTTTAATGGTCACAGTATGGTGTTAGTCATAGTACTTCTATTTAATCAGACAGGAAAGCACGTAATAAATGCTTCGAGATTAAATTTCAAAGCAGTTTGAAAAACTAGATATGTTACCTCCCCAAGTACTTTTAAGAGATACATAAACTTTTATCTACATCTTGGAAAACAGATTCAAGAATAAATATAACACATTCTGCCACAATTAGAAAGTTATTGTCAATATTGGGAATTGAATTTTAATATTTTGGACGTGTTGCTCTCTGTTACCATTTTCTCTTAATAGTGTAATACCAATATTTCAAGTTATAATATGCCCCTTGTCCTAAATAAATATGGTTTTAAGTTAATAAGCAAAAACATCCAGCAAATGCTGTGTTGTGTTGCTGTTACAGAATTCCATTTAAATTGTACTCTTCATCCCAGCATTTAACAAAGTGCACTGCGTGCGGCTTTCTTACTCCCTCCTGGAGAACTTTTAGCTTCTGATTCATTTTCTTGGAAAATGTGATGCAGTTCTTAAAAATTCAAATAAATTTAGGACTTGGGAAACAAATTACGTTAAATTGCTTGAATGTCTAACTTGACTAGAGCCAGCATAATAAGGAAGTATTTAATACTTATTACTAAATGGTAAAATTAAGAAAGTAGAGTCCTAGAAAAGGTGGCATCTGCATTTCCACCAGGTTTGAAAGCTCCCGTTGGTCATCGGAAGGACCCAGGATGGAAACATTTGATGTCCTGAAACAGCCGGGAAAAGGTCTTTGTCAGGAATTAATGGAAGAGGAAAGTGTGCAGGATTTATCTGGGCCCCACATGTAGAAAGGGGTCTGAACAGTTCATTGTTCTCTGGCAGGAGGATGTGAGAAATATGGAGGCGTAGAGAAGGACATGGGTCTTTTTGGGGCATAGAGTGGCTCAGATTCCAAACCAGGAGAAATGATGGTGTCAGTGGGTAGGAGTCAAAGTAGCATTTTTGTGATAGAGCATTATAGAGAAAAGATCGACTACACATGTAGGCAGCCCCTAATTTAAAACCAAAGGGGTTTTTCTTTTTTTGGGCTCGATTTTTGTTTGTTTGTTTGGTTGGTTTTGGTTTTGGTGGGGTTTGTTTGTTGTTTTTTCTTAAACAAATCCTTTTTCTAATTCAATTATTATTATTATTGTTTTGTTTTTTTGAGGAAATGGTAATACATCTTTCCCTTTCAAGAGTGTTATAGCTAGTGGTTATTTCTAGGTGAAACCACTAAAGCCCTGTGAAACCCTTCCTAGCCTGCCTTGCCCCCTTTGGTCCCTATGTCTGCTTGGAGACTTCACTCTCTTGTCACTGGAACTAGAAACCCTGTAGCTTCGTTTGCTTCATTCCTAGTTTTTCACTGATGTGTCTCTACTCTTGAGATGCTGTTGTTCAGGGTATGCAGCTCAAATAGTGTACTATTTTCGGAATGATAATCCCCATAATCATGCTATTAAAGCAATCATCTGTGCTTTTGTAATCTCAAATGAATATGTGGTAATAATCCATGTTGAAATCACACTCTATTATTTCACATACTCAAATTATAAGGTATAAATTTTTATCTGAGCCTTATTACATAAAATATGGACTACAGTTATAGACCCAAATTATTCCTCAGTATTAATATGGTGTTTTATCCATTTTCAGATGCTATAAACTCTTGTCTAATTTTAGCCTCTTTTCAAAATTAGTTGTTTTTAAATTAAATAATTACATCCTCCTTTGGCAGACAAACATGGTCTATTCAATCAATAATTCTGGGATAATTAAAAGTAATGATGACAATTGTGATAATCCCTATATTATGTTGAAGAAATTAACCATTTTCAAGTAACAAATTAAGGTATTTACTACCTTAAATGGTATATCATATTGCTTTTATATTAATTAGCAATGGTGTTAGAGAGATAATAATAAATACTTACTTACTCCCACAAAATGAGTTTATTATCTTATGTTGTAGTGGTTCATTTAAATTATGGATTGGTTAGCTAATATTTGTAAGCAAGCTCACTTAAGTTCCTTAATGAATGGAATAATCTATATTATACATAAAAACCATATATTTAGCAAAGAGAGAAAAAAATAGCAAGGTAATTAAAAAATTAGTCTGATATGTTTTTATACTGTTAATAGTAATTTTTAATATTATCTTGATATGTACACAGTGGTATGCACTGAAGCTTGCTGGATGAGATATTTCTTAAAGTGGCAAATGTTTTTGATATCTCTCATATATTTAATATATATTTTTATATATGTATAATTTAATATATTGGATTATCTGAGTAATTTTGCTTATTTTATTCAAACCATGCCCAGAAATTTAACTTAATTAAAGTTAATAACAGGCTGAATAAGTAGCTTTTTTCCAAAGAATTATTAGAAAATTATACTGTTATTTGAACTCCCAATTTGATAATTGAAATATTTATTTAGATATATCAAGAACCCCAAAATTTTTGGCTCAATTATCAATATGTTTCATGATTTTTATTCCTTTTTCTAAATTATCAAGTTAATATTCTCTCTCTTCTTTTTCAATTTGATTATAAAAGATATATTTTTCAGTAATTAAAGCTATTTTTATTTCTAAATATACTCATGGCACTCGAACACTGTCACATTATAGGATGGGTCAGTCTGCATTTTGGTAGCAACAGACGGATGGTTGATAGCCAATGAACAGGGGCCTTAGATTCCCATTCTGAAAGGTGAAAGGTGAAAGAATTAGAGCTGACACTAACTGAAGTTTTGTTCACATTGAAGATCATGGTGACTTAATATATTTCTTTTCTGTGCTCAAGTGTTTTAGTACTTGAACTTTGTAATTTCGGCCTTGTGAATACCATGTGTGTCTATACAGGCAGCTCATGAGTTCACAGAAAAAAGAAACTCTGGACCAGAGTAAGCTGTCAGGCATCAGCATTTTGAACCCTCCTAAGTTAATGTACTTTTAAATATCCTCTCATGACTACTGCACTTGACTCGTTGAATATAAACAAAAATTAAGAATTTTTAAGGTAATGAAAATAAGCATATTTAAGAATTATCTAGAGGGATTTCTTGGGGACTACCATAAATAGTAATTATTACTTTAAAACTTGGAAAAGTCTGGAGGATGGAAACCTGTTTAACATATAGTGCTGATGTATCTTATTGAGTTCTAATTGATAAGGCACACAATATATTTTTGGGTGTCATTTTTTTTCCTCTTGGTAAAGGTAGGTGTATGTATACAGAGCCACTGTGTGATATACAACTCCAAATGCAAGGCGTGGCATTTCCCTTGTATTCTATAGCAGCACCACTACAGGAGCAGCAGGGACATAGACTACAACTTAAAGGCACCTCTTGGAGTCATGCAGTGGGTTGTCTTATGTGTTTAGCCTGAACGACTGCATATGTATATACACACACACATACACACATATACATATATTGCATGCTTGTTCAGAAGCTTCTGGCTATTTTATTTACATAAAATAAGGGATAGTATAGCCATTGGTATTTCTGTTACCAAAGTACCAGGAAGATCCCTATTTTGAATAACGTAAAAGGCTGCATGTTAACATACAGGACAGAGTGAGCGGAAACACAGTAATATTTGCATGCCACTACTGCTGCTGCTGCTTCTACTACAACTACCAGGAATACAACTACTTCCCGATATTTGTAAAATAATAATTATTATAAGTAGAATTATAAGTTAATAATAGCAGTTACTATCTACTAGACACTATTCTATTTCAAATGATTTAACTAATTTAATACTCATAACAACTCAATAAGAGAAGTAATGTTATCATTGTCCAGATGAGGAAATTGAAGCTTAAAAAGAAACAATAACCTGACTAATGTCATAGGGCCAGTGAGTCAGTGTAGCCAGGATGGAAATCTATTGTCTGGCTCCAGGTCCCTGCTCTCAACTTTTATGCTCCTCTCAAGAGTACTGATTCTAGATAATTTTTTAATTTTTAAGTTGAGTTAATTTAAATGGGGACATTAAAGATGTACCCAATTAATTTAAAAATGTTCTGGGTTCCAAAAAATTGAATTGATATTGAAAATCAGTGCTATATTTATGAAAATTGAGACCATGCCATTATTTACACCTTGATAATTAAAATATATCTTTCTCATAGTTTACCCTCCACCCACACGCTGCAGTGCCCCTTCCCCATGTCTTTATTTGCTTTAGAATGCCAACTAAAATTCAAGTGATCCAAAAATATTTGTACCACCATAATATTTTGAAACAGACTACAAAAAAAATTCCTAGCAAATGAGTCAATAAAGAAAAAGCACACTTGGCCAGGCACTGGCCTGTAATCCTAGCACTTTTGGAGGCTGAGGCTTGAGGATTGCTTGAGGCCAGGAGTTCGAAGCCAGCCTGAGCAAGAGTGAGACCCTGTCTCTACAAAAAAATAGAAAAATTAGCCAGGCATTATGGTACATGCCTTTAGTCCCAGCTACTGGAGAGGTGGAGGCAGGAGGATCGCTTGAGCCCAGGAGTTTGAGGTTGCAGTGAGCTATGCTAATACCACTGTACTCTAGCTTGGGGGACAGAGCAAGACCTTGTCTCCCCCCCCAAAAAAAAGCACACTTAAATGACAATGGAAAAAATAAGTATTAAGTATGTTTGAGCAATGATATTTTTACAAAACAGCACTGCCTGAAAATAATAAATTGTTGAAAGGTGAATAAAAAGGTGGCACCTAGAGTTTTCCCAGTTGCTAATTGCATCTGCAATCTCTCTCTCTCTATCCACACATATACACAAACACACGTATGTACACACAAATATAGTATATATTAATTCCTGCTTTTTTTCACAGTTATATATGGGATTTATCAAATTGATATTTTAATGCAACTAACATTTTGGTACATAATAAATTCATATTGGTCTAACAGCAACTAGAAGTAAAACCAACTTCCAGACTCTACCTGAATAAAAACATTTACACATCAATTTTACATTTAGTATTAGACAATGCTTAATGTATTAATATGTCCTGTTAAACACTGACTATTCTTTATATCCATTAATAATTGTAAAAGTTGTGTAAGAAAGAATCTTCCTGCTTATGAAATTAAATAATATTTTATATATTTGGAGTCATATAAAAAACCTGAAGACTGCTTTTAGCTCAGATACTATGTGTCATGTTCAGTGGCATGATGTGCTTTCATCATATTTTTGGTATTTTGTAAATTTTAATAAAGTAATACCCATTAATATCTCTGTAGACTACAGAGCTGACACCAGCTAAACTTTTGTTCACATTGTCAGGATTCATATTGTCAGGATGTTTGTGTGCAAATATTGGTGAACTTAGCATCGAATGTTCTCAACTTGACCAACCTTCATTAAGAGTTCTTTGCATTAAATTGTTAGTTGATATTAGATTACATAAATTATGCCTGCCATGTTTACTTCTTACATGTAAATCACCTACTTCATGATTTTGTTTTATGTAAAAGTGTCCACATAATGTCCATGTAATAAGCATTTGTTTAAGAAATAGAGATGGAAAGAGTTACAAAGTCCTCAAGAAACATAGAATAGTGGGGGAGATCAGTATATGCAAAAAGACATGCAGCCTTAGTTTATTTGCTTCATGTTCCTCATTGGGGACTTCACTGGGCATTGACCTCATGCTGGGCTCTCTAACCACCTTCACTCATAGGTCAGAGGAAGATAGAGACAGACACATACAAATCAAAATACGCATTATAACACATGCTGCATTGCGATGGTAAACTGTACTTATGTGAGCTGAATACTGAAGAATGATTAAGATTCTCAGAGTAAACGGGGAGCAAAAGGTATTTCAGACAGAGGTCCCTGCATACAAGAGCAGGAAGACCTTTCATTCTTTAGAAATCTGAGAAATAGGGGAACAAGGGAAACCCTTGCTAAGTAGGCCTGAATCAGATTCCTTCTATAAAGGCATTTCATGCTGACGGCATATGGAGAGCACACCTTTCCTTTGGGAAGATTTATTATTAGCAGTGAAAAGGAAGGCAGTAATGACATACAAGAGACATTTTAGGGACAGAAGAGACTACATCGTGATTAACTGGACATGAGAGAGAGTAGTAGGGGAAAATGCCTGGATGTCTAGTGTGGATATTACAAAGCGTTAAGGCTTTCAGCTGAAATAAGGCATTGGATGAATTGGTGCCAGTATGGGGTAGGAAAATCATAATTTCCTTTTTATTACATGTAACTGAGATTATGACAGGATATCTAGATGGAGATGTGAGAGTACTTATCCTGTTATATTGTTTTTTCATGCATGTCTTACCTGTGTACTCTAAGCTCAGTAAGGAAGGAGTATTTGCTTTCTTCATCTTTTTATTCACACTTTCTATAATATCTCTTAAGATGTTGTAAAAGCTCAAAAATATTGTAAGAGGAATAAATCAGAAGAAATGAATAAATGAATGAACAAATAGTTGGAACACAAGTAAATAACTATGTGAAGTGGATAAAAGCCTAAGAAATATGTAAGGAATTTAGCAGAGATATCTTTTACCCTAGGAATCTAATAATGCCCTAAAAATGCTGTCCTTTGGAAGATGCACATAATACACTGAGAAAACTTGTATTGGTTTCAACATATCCATGACTTAGAATGGAAATTTATATTAATAAATTTAATTTTAATTACTGTTTTCATCTTTTAATTTTATGCATATTAAAGTAATTTTAGAAAATATACTCTCATTGCAAATATTTTTTATTCTGAAAATAGCTAATTCTATTTTGCCAAATTGTATCCAACTATTTATTTCAAAATTTTTTCTCTTCCCAGATCACTTACTTAAATATTTTCCTTAGCTGAATGTAGATGTAACCACATCCCACATTAAGTAAATATATTCATATTTCAAAATTGTATATTATTTTCCAGTACTTTCAGTGAGATAAGTAAGGATAAGTACCTACCTTAGGAATATTGTATTTTTTGAGAATATAATTAATGAAATACCCATATATAAAAGCAACTTAAGTCATCATAGGCACACCATTAGTGCTTAATATTTGTTAGTTAAATCTGTATCTAGATCTTAAGATATGTAATAAAAATAAACATTTTTTATTTAAAAAATACAGTGTCCCTATTCATCTATTCAAAGAATATTCATAAAATATCTCTGATATGCCAGGAATTGTGCAAAGTACTGGGAGTATCTAGATCCCCTGCCCTTCAGGAGTTTATAGTCTAGTGAAACAGCTCTCAAATTCAGTGTGTTTAGGAATCCTTAGTTAAAATTAAGAAGTCTCCAGCCTCCTTTCCAGAGAGTTTAGGTCCATAGGGATGGGTAGCCTCCTAGGAGTTAGCAAAAGATGTCTCATTTGACTGGGAGACAATAAAGGGGAAGAGAGATTTTCTGAAGTAACTCTACAGTGCTTTTAAACTAGGATGGGATATGTTAAATTTAATAACTACAATGTCTGCATTACTGGGGACAGAATAAAAAAGCAGAAACTTTTAATGTTTATTGAAAAAGTGTCATCTTCCTTAATAGAAGGCATTATTTCTTTGTTTGATTAAGTTTTTCCTATGTTTGTAAGAGCAGATTAGCTGATTTTTCCATGTAACATGTAAACTAATTAATTTTCACAAAATAGACATCTTTGGACAATCATCTCTGCATTTATTTCTTTTTCATTGAAGAAGTATGGAAATTGTTAATTACTTCATGAAATACACCTAAAATTGATTCTTTTTCATTTACATTTTCTGAATCATGTAGCACCATAACGATTCTGCCTTAGCTTTATAATTATTAAATTAAAGAGGCTAATAAACAGTAAAGTCACTTTGTAAATCACTAAAGAAAAACTATTCAAAATCATGAAACTCTTTCTCCTCAGACAAGACTCAGAAAGAGATAGAAAACATGACAATTGTTAAATAAAATTCTCTAGAAGGGAAGTTAGACTACTATATCTGTATAAGTATTAAAATTAATAAATTGAAAATAGCATTTTTCTAAGCCTTAATCTTTGTGATGCTGAAACTCATATTCATAAAAATATTTTTAAGCATTTAATTTTATTATTAAATATCCAAAGCAAATGACTGATACTCGAAAAACTATAATAATGATCAAGTGTACAGAAGAGAAAGTGGAGAAATGCAAATGTTATTTGAACAAACAATACACTGGTATGTAGGCTAGAAGAGAGTAGTATATACCTTCTTGTCTCTGGAATTTAAAGCCGTGTAATAGATTAAAATAATTGTTGAATATTAGAGTGGAAAGCACCTTAGTCTTATTTTATGAGTGACACTAGGGATTAATGACTAGCCCAAGGTTACATACCTTGTTAAAAGTAGATTCCGGTTATAAGCTTTATAGTACCTAAGTCTTCAGTTAGCTCAAAATGCATTAGAGAGAGGAAAAGTATCTAAAGAATCTGACTAGTAAACTAATGATTTTTGATCATTCAGGAAAAAAATATGCTATCTCTTTAGATTCAAATCTCAAGAAAATTGATAGTTTTCCCTGCATTTTATGGTTTGCTGTTTTCGTCATGACTGTCTCAGATTAACCTCTTCATTGATTTCCTTGTGAATTTAGTGATGCATATTGTTGCTAAATAACTGAAATATACGGCTATTTTGCAGCTGGATGAAGAAGCCTCGATGTGGTGTACCTGACCAGACAAGAGGTAGATCCAAATTTCATATTCGTCGAAAGCGATACGCATTAACAGGACAGAAGTGGCAGCACAAGCATATCACTTACAGGTATAAAAACTAATGCGGTGTTTCCCTTTTTTTCTCCATTTTTCGCTAGTATTTGTTTTGAATTTTGTTTGGTATCTTCTACACATTGACTACACATTAACCACATATAGTGATGTAATGTTAACATAAGGGATTAAAAATTGCAGTTGAGAAGAGAATAAATTGTCCATTGGGTACCTTATACACATTTTTTGAAACATTTGGTCTCTTTGTAAACTATCTCTTCCAGCTTCTTGAATGAATGCCAGTGTTGTGAGGGGCTTTGAGATGAGTGTTCTAACACATTACATTTTTTGACAAATATTCACAATCTAAAAAATAATTGAATAGAGTATATAAATAATTGCCATTTAAATGAAAGTTCTCTGAATCTATTAATTAGCTTTTAGTATCAATATAACCATTTTACTTTTTATCTTTTTGGTAATTATGCAAGAGGATCACTTTTTTTTTATTTTGGTTTTCAATGACACAAAGTATCTTCCAACCTAGTACAACAATTGCTGCTAATGGAGATGTTCATATTTATTAATTTATTGATTAAACAACTGCTTATTGAGTCCCAGTATGAAGAAAGAACTGTGCTAGGCCATGAGGATATAGCAATAAATAAAGCCTGGGGACCCTGTTTGTCCCCATGGAATTTACAGCCATGAGGAGAAGTTGTGATACTTCTAAATGTGATACTTGTTATGGAAAGGAAGGAACAGGATACAAGATAAATGTAAACTGGGATCATCAAATTCATTCTAGAAAACCAGGGGAGTTATCCCTAAAGAAATGGTTTTTCAGTGAAGACCTATAGGAAGAAAGATCTTGTTAAACCAACAGGCAGAGGAAGAGGAACGGTCCTTTGGGGAGAGAGTAGGATGTCAGGAACCATCTCTATCAAATTACCCAAATAGAAAAGAGAGTTTTATAATTCTTATTCTTCATGTAAATAACATCATGTATGGTTAAAGATAAAATTAAAACTTCAACGTATTTATTTTCTATCTATTTAACTAGAACATGCCGTTTGAACTTACTTTGGTTATTTTTAGAACATTTTTTAGTGTTATTTTATATTCTGATGCTGTCCTCTCAGATAGCATGCTCTGTATACTGCTTACTTCAGTTATTTCTGCGGATGAGAGAAATCGAAGATGAAGCACCTTTAGGACAAGCCCGTGAAGTTAGTATTCACCGTCATTTAAATTTGTTCACCAGATTTTTTCCTTCACAAACTTGTTTTATCATCTCTATAATCTACATTTCCAAAAAATGGTTAAGAAAGTATTATACCAATAAGTTAATAGAGAACAGCTGATATTTTCCCAAGAACTGTAATATTTGTGTCTCTTTGTCCAATGAGCCCTCTTTCTGTAGGTGAAATTAGTCATCAGATAGTGCTTAATGAGAAGAAAAATTGGATACATTTTGAGAAGCATTTGTAGACTTTGATGAAGAATGATAGAAAGAGATTACTTTTCTGGGCAGATGGCAGAGGAAAAAGCCTATAATAAACTCCTGATTGAGATGTATTGGATGAGATATATTAAAATTTATTAAAGAAAGTAAAATATATCTTAAAAAGCATTTTTGAGCTGAAACAAAAAGAAGAAATCTAAAAGCCGAATAGAGGGAAATCAAGAAACTTAGTAGATACGTAAGCATGCAGATCAAGTGTAGAGGTTTTGAACTCTGCCTTGACTCTGACATACAGTATTAAAGAAGAAACTCCACATGATGAACTTAACATATACAGAAGTGTCCAAGGAAATTTACCATTCATTTTTTGTAGAGAAAGGATCTCAATATGTCACTTAGGCTGGTCTCAAACCCCTGGCATCAGGCAATCCTCCTACCTCAGCCTCCTGAAGTACAGGGAATACAGGCGTGAGCCACTGTGACTGGCCACAGTTTTGATAATTGGGAATCAAAGCAAAGAAGGACACTTCCTTAATCAGAAAAGTGTCATCTGCAAAAATAAAAACTACAGTTTCATTATGTATTTCACATATAATTGTAATGTAAAGTTTTGGAAAAAAATCCTGAAGAAACAACGACGACAAACGCCTACTGTCTCTACTTCTATTCAACAGTATTGCACAAGTGCTCATAGAGATGTAAAGAAAGAAAAGGAAATAAAAGGTATACAAAATTGAAAAGAAACAAAAGTATTATTAATCACAGTTGATACAAATTTCTATATGGAAAACCCAGAAAGAACTCTAGATAAATTTTTTAGAAATAATTAAAGAATAAAGTCAAGTTAAAAACTAGATTTATTTTCAGAGAAATTTTAGATTTACAGAAAAATTGAGTGGATGGTACAGAGAGTTCTTATATACTCTCTCCTTAATTCCCTATGTGCTCCCACCCCACACACATAGTTTCTGTTATTAATGTCTTAGGTTAGTATAGTACATTTGTTAAAGTTGATGAACCAATACTGATACATTATTGTTAACTAGAGTCCATAGTTCACTCTAGGGCTCACTCTTTGTGTTGTATTAGTTATATGGATTTTGACAAATGTATTATGTCATTTATCCACCATTATAATGTCGTACGGAATAGTTTCCCTGCCCCAAAGATAATTGGAACCATACAGAATGTAGCTTTTTCAGATTGGATTCTTTCACTTAACAATATGCATTCAAGGCCTGGGTATGTTGGCTCGTGGCTGTAATTCTCGCATTCTGGGAGGCCGAGGCAGGAGGATCACTTGAGCTCAGGAGTTCGAGACCGGTCTGAGCAAGAATGAGACCTCATCTCTACTAAAAATAGAAAAATTATCCAGGCATGGTAGTGTGCACCTGTAGTCCCAGCTACTCGGGAGGCTGAGGCAGGAGAACAGCTTGAGCCCAGGAGTTTGAGGTTTCTGTGAGCTAGGCTAATGCCACCGCACTCTACTCAGAACAAGAGAGTGAGACTCTGTCTCAAAAAAAAAAAAAAAAAAAAGAAAAGGAAAGAAAACAATATGGATTCAAGTTTCTTTCATATCTTTGATGACTTAATAGCTCATTTTTTTAAATTGTTGAATAATAATTCACTGTATAGGTTTGTTTATTCATTCACCTACTGAAGCTATCTTGGTTGTTTCCAGTTTTTGGCAATTATGAGTAAGGCTGGTATAAACATTTGTGTGCAGGTTTTTGTGTGGGTATAAATTTTCAACTCCTTTGAGTAAATACCAAGGAGTGTGATTGCTGCTCATATGGTAAGACTAAGATTAATTTTGTAAGAAATTACCAAGCTATCTTCCAAAGTGGTATCCCATTTTGCATTGTCACCAGGAGTAAATTGATCTACAACCCCCATAGAATGGGGTGTTGTCAGTGTTTTCATTTGTAGCCATTCTAATAGCAGTGTAGTAATATATTTTATTGTTTTATTGAGATAAAACAATTATTGTGAAGCAGTGATATTTATTGAGATAAAACAATTTTATTGATATAGGTTGTTTTAATTTGTAATTTCCTAATTATATATGATGCTGACCATATTTTCATATACTTATTTACCATCTATGTATCTTCTCTGGTCAGGTGTCTGTTGAGATCTTTTGACCAATTTTTAGTTGGTTTGCTTGTTTTAAGAGTTCTTTGTATATTCTGTATACAAGTCTTTTGCCAGTCTGTAGCTTGTCTTTTCATTCTCTTTACACTGTCTTTTGCAGAGCAGAAATTTAATTTTAATGAAACTCAAATTATCTATTTTTTACTTTCCTGTGTTATATTTTTGATATTCTATCAAAAAAGCCATCATTAAACCCAAGGTCACTTATATTTTCTCCTGTGTTAACTTCTAGGAGTTTAATACTTTTATGTTTTGTGTTTAGGTCTGTGATCCATTTTAAGTTAGCTTTTGAAAGATGTGTAAAGTCAGTATCTAGATTTATTTATTTTGGTCTAGCATCAATTTTTGGAATTGTATTGTATTGCCTTTGCTCTATTGTCAAAGATCAGTTTACTTTATCTGCGTTGCACAAATTCTGAGTGCTTATTCTATTCCATTGATTTATGTGTCTATTCTTAAGCCAATATCATGCTGTCTTGATAATTCTGATTTTATATTAATAGGAAATCTTAATATCAGGTAGCTTCAGTTATCTGTGTTATTCTTAAGAATTGTATTGGATATTTGGAGTCTCTTGCCTTTCAATATAAACTCTAGAATCAGTTTGTTGATACCAGCAAAAGCCAGGATTTTTGCTTGCATTGTATATATAGATCAACTTGGGAACAACTGATGTGTTGTTAACAATAGTGATTCTTTCTGTCCGTGAACATGAATATCTTCCGCCATTTATTTAGATCATTGACTTCTCTCATCAGAATTTTATACTTTTCCTCATATGCATTTTGCACATATTTTGATAGATTTATTCCCAGGTATTTGATTTTTCTGGTGTTAATTTAAATGATATTGTGCTTTTCATGTCAAGTTTAAATTGTTTATTGTTGGCAAAAAGAAAAGCAATTGACTTTTGTATATTAACTTTGAATCAGCAACTTTGTTATGATTGCTCTTTATTCCAGGAGTTTTGTTCTTGTTGTTGATACTTTGGTATTTTGTAAATAGAAAATGATGTCATCTGAAAACAGAGACAGTTGTATAATTTTTTCCCTTCCAATCTGCCTATCTTTTATTTTATTTCCTTGTCTCATTAAATTAGCTGGTGCTTCCAGTGTGATGTTGAATAGAAATGGTAAGAACAAACATTATAGCTTTTTTTCCTTGTCTTAGGGGAAATACAACTGGGTCCTCACCGTTAATATGTTGTAGGCTCTAGATTTTTTTTCTAGATGATGTTTATCAAATTGAGGAAATTCCTCTCTATTCCTAATTTGCTGAAAGTTTTAATTGTGAATGGGTGTTGAATTTTGGTAGATCCCTTTTCTGCATTAATCGATATGATCATATGATTTTTCTTCTTTAGCTTTTTAATGTGATATATTATATTAATTGACTTTTGAATATTGAATCAGGCAGCATATCAGAGGAAAATCTCAATTTGACATGGTGTACAATTCTTTTTATAGACTGTTAAATTTGATTTGCTGAATTTTTTATTGAGGATTTTTACATTTATGTGTATGAATGGTATTTATCCAGAGTTTTTCCTTCTTATAATATCTTTATCTTGTTTTGGTATTAAATATAGGGATTTTGAAGTCTCCAACTATAATAGTGTTTTGTGCATTTTTTCTTGTAATTCTATCAATTTTTTTCCTCATGTATTTTGTTGCTTTGTTATTAGGCACATGCATATTAAGTATTGTTATGTCTTCTTAGAAAATTGACACCTTTATCCATTATATAATGACTCTCTTTATCCCTGATAATTTTTTTGCTATGAAATCTACTGTCTTAAATTAATATAGCTAATCTAGTTTTCTTCTAATTAATATAAACTATCTCTCCCTATCCCTTTACTTTTACTCTATTTATGTCCTTATATTTCAGACAGGTTTCTTTTAGGACACAAATAGTGGACCTTGTTTTTTGTTTCTGTTTTGCTTTGTTTTTTTTAATCTACTCTATTTTTTATTGATGTACTTAGTATCCTCATTTAAAGTGATTATTGATATTGTTGCATTAACATCTACTATATTTGTAATTTTGCTGGTGGTGTTCTTTTTTATTTGTTTTTGTCTTCCCCTGTTTCTCTGCCTTCTCTGGTTTTAATTGAGCATTTCATATGTTTTCATTTTCTCTTAGTGTATCAATTATCCTTCATTTTAAAATTATTTTAGTGGTTGCCCTAGAATTTCCTGTATACATTTGCAACTAATCTTTTCAGTAACACTATACTACTCCAGAGGTATTGCAGGTACCTTATAACAGAGTGTTTCTAATTCCACCATTTTGTCCCTATAACATTGCTCTCATTCATTACACTTAACCAAATGCTATGATCACCCAATATATTGTTTATATTATTCTTTTTGACAGTTCCTGTTAGATCATTAAAAATAAGGATAATAAAAACTTTTATTTTGTCTTTATTTATTCCTTCTCTAATGATTTTTTTTGTAAAATAGATCTGAATTTCTACCGATGTCATTTTCCTTCTTTCTGAAGAAATTCTTTTAGTTGTTTTTATTTTTTCCTGTAATCCAATTGTATTGACAAGTGTTCTTAGTTATTCTTTGAGAAAGTCTTTTTTTCTACTTTACTTTTGAATAATAATTTCACTGGATACAGAATTCTAGGTTTGACGGTTTTATTCATTGAATACTTTAAATGTTTTACATCACTTTCTTCTTTGCTTGCATGGCTTTTGAAGAGAAGTCTAACAGAATTGATATCTTTGTTCCTGTATAGATAAGGTGTTTTACCCCCCTCTGGCTTCTTTCAAGGTTTTCTCTTTGTCTTTGGCTTTCTGCAGTTTGAATAGATATGCCTAGGTATAGATTTTTTAATATTTATTCTGTTTCATGTTCTCTGAGTTTCCAAGACCTATCATTTGGTTTCTAGGGACATTCTCAGCCATTATTACTCCTGTTTCTTTCTCTCTTCTCCTTCTGGTATTCTCATTATGTATTTTTCTCACAGTTGTGGATATTCTTTTTTTTTTTTTTTTTTTTTTGAGACAGAGTCTCACTTTCTTGCCTGGGGCGAGTGCCGTGGCGTCGGCCTAGCTCACAGCAACCTCAAACTCCTGGGCTCAAGCGATCCTACTGCCTCAGCCTCCCAAGTAGCTGGG
>CAUYSK010071762.1:0-10151 GCA_963575035.1 Avahi laniger | reverse complement strand
GGAATATGCTTCTGGCCATATCCATTCCTAAGAGAGGTTCTTGTGAGCTTCCTCAAGAAAAAATAGAGGGAGAGGTATAGGAGAGAGAAGTCCCTACAGCAGCCCATTGCAGAATGGGTATAGTGACAGGAGCACAGAATTGTCCTCCTTCAAATTCCACCTTTATCTCCTGCATCAGCGCTCCCCAGCCATCCTTTCCAAGATAGCACATACAACCCTGCACCATCCCCAGCACTTTACACCTGGTTCTAATACTTCATTTTCTTTACAGTTCATGCTACTTGTCTCCTTCTAAGTCACTTGTTTATTTTCTGTTTCCCCAACTAAGATGTGAGCTCCCTGAGAACAGGGACCTCTTCTGTCTTACATATAGCATTGTATCACCAATACAGAAATGTCACCTGGAGCAATGTCGGTACTTGATAACCCACAAGAGAATGGATGAAAGAATGAATGAATGTTTGTGAAATCTCAGACAAGTCGTCTAAGCTCTCTGAGCCTCAGTTTCCTTTTCTGTGGAAGGAGGTGGGAAGAGAACAGATAATCTTCTCATCACCAGGCCATTGTATGGATCAAACCCAACAATGTCTGGGGAGGTATTTCACCAACTATAACCCCATGGAATGTTCCTGGTCATTGTGTCACACTCTTATATGGAGCTGGCCTTATAAGCAGAAAAGGCCAGTGGCTCAGTCTTAGGTGTGATTTGAAGGTCCTGATTGCCCCCCAAAGGGTCTCTGTTATTGTTTTACTATCTGAAAATTCCACCGTTAGGCATTCCTTTCAGCAAAGGAATCATGTCCCCACTAAAACAAAAATGCTCCCCTAGGATTGAAGACAGGAGGGCAGAGATAATGGAGAAGAAGATAGCGTACTTTCTCTTCATCTCAGCTACTTTCCTTTCAGTTCCCAAGTCTTGCTAAGTTGTACAACACTTCAGATGCATGATCCTGGATTACTTTCTCTGCCAACTATTTTTAAAACAGAGGGATGGACCGTACTATCATCAGCCTATCTCTGCAGCCTGGAGTAGACATTGGAGGCATTTTCCATCTGACTCCCCGTTGTGTTGCAACACACATTCCACAGAAAGGAACCTCACCATGCAAGTGTTTCCTGTCTCCGTCTTGCCAAAAGAAAACTGGACTCCAAAGATGAGACTCAAGGCAAGGCTTTGGCCCAGGCGGGTCCAGTAGGATTATCACTGTCTGGAAGCGGAGGCGGGGTATGCCCCATGCCTTTAGGAGTGGCGGGAAGAAGTAAACGTGGAAGAAGCATTATGTCAACTCCCCATGAGGATCCTACACTCCAACTGACGCAACAGCCTGTCCTTCCCAATGTCATCCCTCCGTCTCCCACATTCCAATCTTGGTGCAATCTGTCTCCCAAAACCCAGTCACTTATTTAACAAGCAGGTGTTCAGCTCCTGCTCTAACCTGGGAGCATACATGATCTCTCTCCTCCAAGACCTCATAGTCAAGTGAGAGAAACAGAAGAAAATGAAAAATGATACACAGTGACAGAGGCCTCCATAACCAGGGCACTAAGGTACGCAGAGGAGGAAAATAGAGGAAGATCATTTAATAAGGTCTAGGAAGGATCTGGGAATGCTTTTGAGAGGAGGGAGTAAACTGAATCTTAAAGAACAAGTGTAAATTAACCCAAAACTAAAGGGAGGAATGGCATTGAAACTAGGGGGAAAGAATTTGAAAAATGAGAGTAGAGTATCTTCCAGGAAGTGCAAGGAGGTTGCTTTGGCTGGAGGGAAGGGTGAGTGAGAGGCCCCGAAGGGCCTGGGGGAGCAAAGGGGTCAGATGATGAGAACTAGCGGCATGAGCATCACCCAGATGATCTCTGGGCCTCAATTCCTGGGGATACCTGCTGGGTAGCTGTGGAGTGAGGTGCGGCTTCTTTGAGAACTTACACTTATAGATAATGAAGGCCAACACAGACAGCAGCAACAGGAATGGAGAAGACAGGATGAATTTGCCAAGATTGAAGGCAAATATTATAGTTCCTAGAGGCTTGAGGAAGCAGGAGGAATCAAAGATAATAATTGCAAACCCTTATATGCTCTACTCTCATTTTACAAATTCTTATCCCCTAGTTTAAGATTCAGTTCACTCCCTCCTCCCAAAAGCATCCCCAGACCCTTCCTAGACCTCATTTAATGATCCTCCTCTATTTCCCTCCTCTGTGTACCTTAGCTCCCTGGGTATGAGGCCTCTATCAGTGTGCATCATTTGCCGTTTTCTTCTGTTGCTCTCACTTGACTGTGAGGTCTTGGAGGACAGAGATCCTGTGTGCTCCCAGCTCAGAGCAGGAGCTGAACCCCTGCTTGATGAAAGCCTGAGGGGTTTGGGCTTATATCATAAAATATCATGTCCCTTATTTCATCAAGAGGGGGCCACCGAAGGAATTTAGAATTGATTGGGACTGCATTTAGGTAAGTTACTGCAGATGTAGTTTGGAGGATGGATTCTGAGGAAGGAGTTCAATAGAAGGGTGAATAACAAGTCAAAAGCCATGGCAATACTCACCTGAGTGGTGGTATGATGGTGACACCTGAAATAAGGCAGCAGAAGCTAAGGGAATGGGAGGGTGCTCAATTCAGGTATGTTGAGTCTGAAGTCGTTAGAGTCACAGAGACCTGGATCCTCACCTTGGCAGCGCCTCTGTCTATAGGTGTGTCCCTGGACAAGGCAGCAAGCTTTCAACCCAGTCAATTTATCTGGCAAAAGAGGATAATAAGACCCAACTTACCAGGCTGTAAAAATTTGGGCTACAAACGTCAAATGTCCAGAACAGATCCAGGCACACAGTAGGTCTTTAACATAAAGTAGCCTTTACATTTATCACTATTATTAAGGAAGAAAGGGCCAAGATGCTGCAGCTGCCAAACATCTGCATCAGCAATGCCAAGCACAGCGGTTATGAGCTACTCAACAGCGTACAAGACTCACAACATCACATCTCCTCCTTAGCAGGTGTGCACAGACTTATAAATAAAGTCCTTGTCTTAATAAGGAGAAAGTCCAAAAGGAGCCCGAACAACCATCAACCCACAGGTATTTGGTGGACACCTTCTGCATGCCTAGCCCTGCACTAGAAACTCTGGTAACCCAAAGAAAAACCCAATGAAATGTTGGATGTAGCACTTGACCTCAAGAAGTTTCCCATCCCATTGAGGAAATAAATTAGAAATGCATGAAACCACTGAAGAACAATACCTCTTTTCAAGTCTTATCTTAGTGGACTTCTTTACAGCTTTTGTCCCTAGTGACCTTGCCCTCCCTCCTGAAACTCACTTCACCCTTGATTTCCAGGGCACCACTCTCTACACTGATGGATTTTTTTTTTTTTTTCATTTTCTTTCCTTGGTTCCTTTTCCATCTGTCTTTAACTGTTAGCATTCTCCAGGGTTCCTCAGCTCTCTTGTCTTCCTACTGCACAGAATCCCCTTAACCACATATCCAAGCACATGGATTCAGCTACCTGAACCTCTGTACTGAGCACAGAGCTGAACTGCCACACTTTCCAGGTGACAGCCCCTGAGTGTCCCACACACGTCAGACATAACATCTCCAATGCAGAACCCATTGTTTTCCCTTCCAATCTGCTCTTCCTTCAGGCCATACCTAAATTAATAATATTAGTACCCACTTAGTTGCCCAAGTTCTGTTTGCCAAGCGGTTATAACATAGTGGTTAAAAGCACAAGTGCTAAAACTGAGTTGTCTGGGTTCAGGTCCCAGTTCTCCTCTTGTTTTCTCTGTGACCTGTGAGTTATTAAACATCTCTGTGCCTTAATTTCCTTACCTGTAAAATGGGCTCATTACTTATGTTACAGAGTTGTAAGGATGGAATGAGTTAATATTTATATAGACTGCATCAAACTGTGTCTGGCACATAGTAATCTGTAATGGTTTGCAATTATTATTTTTGATTCCTCCTATTTCCTTAAGCCTCTACAAACTATAATATTTGCCCTCAACCCTGGAAAATTCATTCTGTCTTCTCCATTCCAGTTGCTGCTGTCTATGTTGGGCCTTCATTATCTGTAGCATAAGCTTTCAAAGAAGCTGCACCTCATTCCACAACTACCCAGCAAATATCCCCAGGAGTTGAGGCCCAGAGATCATCTGGGTGATGCTCATGCAGCTAGTGCCAAAACCTTTGAACTCTCAGATTCTGTGGTTCCAGAACCCTGGTGTCCAGTCCAGGTGAGCATGTGTTCACTCGTGTAGGGTCAAAAAAAGTTGCCCCCTGCACACTCACCACCCACCAAATTCCACTACCCCATCAGCATTCTTTCCGCTTCTCTTTCTTTTCTTCAGTCCTTCCTATTTCCTCCTCCCTTTCAGTCTAAAGACAGGTGGGAGAAAAAAAACTCGCCTTTTCACTCCCCACTTTTCCCCTAGGGTCCCCTCCTTCTGGATTGATAAGGGTGAGAACATTCCAGACACAGATAAGACCTCTGCTCCCAGCTCCTACCCTTCCACTCCCTCCGGCTCAGCTTTGAAGTTCCAAAAACCCTGCCTCTGTGACCTGATTGTGTTATCTTCACAGCCAAGGTGAGAGAGCAGAGAATGACTTTATGGTTTCCTGGAAGCAGCCCTCTCCAAAGCTATGATTTCTTATAATGGAAGAGAAGGGTGCAGGGGAGACCTGGGGCTTCCCAGAAATGAGAGCACTGTGGGACACAGAGAAGGTGCTCCAGGGGGGTTTAGAGTAGTGGCCCTCAACCAGGGGTGATCTTGCTCCCCAGGACATTTGGCAAAGTCAGAGGACATTTCCGATTATTACAACTTGGCAGGTGAGTGCTACTGGCATCTGGCAGATAGAGACCAGGGGATGCTCCTAAATATCCTACAGTGCACAGAAAAGCCTGACAACAAAGAATGATCTGGCCCAACACCTCAATAGTACTGAGGTTCAGAAACCCTGGTTTAGAGAATGGAGAGAAAAAGAAGGGAAAGCAAGAAAGATACTCCTACTAATGTAAAAGGTAACATACTTGTTCTGCTAACTTTTTAATCTTCAAGTATCTGCACTCCTGAGAGATCTCAAAGCCCACCATGGCTCTAAACAGTCTACAGGAAAAGTAAGATCTATTTACGTACTGTTCTCTAGGAGCTGACAGATTCTCAGGGGAGAACACAAGTCCATGGTGCCCAGAGACCTTATTGAGTCCCGGCTCTCCCCTAGAAAGTCAGCCACGTTTGGACACGTTGCCTCGGTCAGCTTTCCTGCAAAGAAGGGAGCCCCGTGGGCTCTTTAGGGAACACTGAGTTCTCTGATTCCATAGAAAAGGAAGTGCCAGCATCAGCAAGAGCTGGAGGACCTCAGTGGGTAGAGCGGGTGGCGGGACTGTGTACAGGCCTTGGAGAGAAGAGGCGCCCGAACTGGACCCAGAACAGGAAAGGGTGGCATGCTGTGACACACCAAGCGGGGTGAGGACTTTAGGAAAACTGCACAAACAAAGCTTCGAAGTGGAGATGCAATGTGTGCCTGGCATGTTGTAATTGCTCATAGATACTGGCTCCTTCCCTTTAACAAAAGCAAGGTATGAGATGAAGCTAACTAGACAGGGATCCCAATCAACCACCTGACAGCCTCCGTAAATGCAGACGCCTTGAGGTCTTCAGTAACACCTCAAGACGGGAGACCTGGGAGAGATCCCCAAGACCATCTATCTACTCGAGTGAGTCATCCAATTTCCAGGTAGGAAAACTCCTTTCCAACATAATTTTCTCATAATTTTACTCTTTTTTCACATGATCAGTTTATTGGGAAAGCATATAATGGCAAAAAGTTAAGAAAGCTTGCAGCATGTAAGCGAATTTGTTTTAGTTCTCATAAGTCGTGTTCATGTACTTTATTTTTCTTTCAATAAATTTTATTTTTTAGAACAATTTTAGGTTCACAGCAAAATTGGGCAGAAGATACAGAGATTTCCCGCATGCCCTACACATCCACAGCCCCCCCTTGTCAATGTCCCCCGGCAGAGGGACACATTTGCTACAAGGGACCCTGCACTGACACAGCGTCATCACCCACAGTCCACAGTTTCCATTAGGGCTCACTCCTGATGCTGCACATTCTGTGAGTTCAGACAAATATATGCAATGACATGGATCCACCATTACAGTGTCACACAGAGTAATTTCACTACCCAAAACATCCCCTGTGCTCCACCTCCTTGCTCCCTAACCCCTGGAAATCACTGATCTTTTTACTGTCTCCATAGGTTGCCTTTCCTAGAATGTCATATATTCGGAATCATAAATATGTAGCCTTTTCGGACTGGCTTCTTTCACTTAGCAATATACATTTAAGTTTCCTCCATGGCTTTTCATGGCTTGTAGCTCATTTATTATTAGTGCTGAATAATATTCCATCGTTCCGATGTGTCACAATTTATTTATCTATTCACCTACTGACATCTTGGTTGCTTCCAAGTTTTGGCAATTCTGAGTAAAGCTGCTGTACACACCCATGTGCAGGTTTCAGTGGCGGATGCACGTTTTCATCCAGATGCTGAGAAATGGCCGTGTACGTGGGGGACACAGCGTGCTGTGATCTCTGGGCAATGCTCAGAGGAGAAACAGGTAGCTGGATTTCCTGGGGAGACTCTGCAGGCTCCCTAGATTCTTGGCTCTTAAAATGTGGTAGCTTGAAAAAAACATAATGTTGCAGATCATACAAAGCTGGCTTCGAGAGGGAAGGTGTCTTCTCAAACACCCGCAGTTCTTTATTGACAGGCTCAAAAGGATACTCCTAGATTCCTGCCTGCCAGCTGGCTTCCACACTCAACTGCTTTCAACTACCCTCTCTAGATGAGGGGTATGTCGCACTCAGCCAGAACTACCCATCAGTGTGACTAATTTTATGTCATACTATTCAGTGTGGTTAAAGAAAACTCATGCAACTTCTCTAAACAGTTAAGTCCCCAGAAGGACGTCTCCAGCTCTGCCTCAGTGAAGCAAATGACACAGGTCCTGAAGTCTGATTCAGTCTTTTGCTGAACAAATGTTTTGGAGGATCTACCTGTGCCAGACACCAGTCTAGGAGCTGGGCTACAGTAGTGAGCAGCTACTTACGCCACCCAAGCTCCTGGCTGCCATTTATTGACTGAGTGACCTTGCACTATGGTTCAACATTTCTGAGTCTCAGACTCTTCACATGTAAAATGGAATTTTTATAAGAAGCACCAGCCCTACAGAAGGACTGAGATCTGTAGATCACTCAGCCCAGTGCCTGGCACACAGTGAGCATGCAATATAAGTTAGATACTGATATTAACAGGCAGAGGGAGAGCACTGGGACTGTCCAGATGAACATTTATGTTAAAACTCCGGAATAGGCCGGGCGCAGTGGCTCACGTCTGTAATCCTGACACTCTGGGAGGCCGAGGCAGGTGGATCGCTCAAGGTCAGGAGTACCAGATCAGCCTGAGCAAGAGCGAGACTCCGTCTCTACTGAAAAATAGACAGAATGATTTGGACAACTAAAAATATATATATCGAAAAAATTAGCTGGGCATGGTGGCACATGCCTGTAGTCCCAGCTACTCGGGAGGCTTAGGCAGTAGAATCGCTTGAGCCCAGGAATTTGAGGTTGCTGTGAGCTAGCCTGTCGCCACGACACTCACTCTAGCCCAGACAACAGAGTGAGACTCTGTCTCAAAAAAAAAAAAAAAAAAAAACTCTGGAACAAGTGGATTGTGGGTCCTGCTTCCTTCAAATGGCATCGAGAATAAAAGCAGATGCTTTTGTTTCCTGTAGTGCTTGTCCCCTGGCACACACATTCCCTTCTCCCAACCTCCACGCAATGGCCTCAAAGATAAAAATGAATTCTTTTCTCCAGAGGCCAACCTACCCTTTCCTTTGCTATTCTATATTCCTTATTACAAGTGTGCTGCTGTCCATCAGGACCCAATTTCTCTCCGACCTGGTCACAGCAGTCAGGATACCTGAGCCTCCTTGGACCAACTTCTCAGCTTCAGCATTTACAGACAGACCTACAGGAGGACTAAGATTTAGCCTGAAATTTCTATACTTTTGATCTTTGCAATTGTTTGTGTTTTAAATTCACAGTGTTTTTCAATATTTTTTTTTTAATTTTTTAAAGAAAGACCTCTTATTGATTCAGCAGTGATCTCCCAAGGCCTAGGCTAATGGAGCATTCAATAGCTTTTTCACTAGATAAAGGCTGCCCCTTTCTGCTTGAGATTATTATATCCATAGAGAAGTGTTGTTTTGTGTATTCTAAATGGCTGTGAAGGTCATGAAGAATCAATGGGACTTCATAAAGCCTCTCGGCTTTCTTTGTCTTAGTAGTAAGGTACCTTGAGATAATGGGCTTGACATTCACCTCGAGACTTTGCTCTTACTAAAGGCTTGAGGCACAGCCAACACTTGGTCAATGGGCCTTGGAAAGCCAATGGGGAAACCCTACCAGGTCCTAGGAGGGTGAATGTCCTAATGGCAGCTGACATTGTGGGGTCTGTGCAAAGTGAGGCCACACACCCCAGAAGAATGAAAATCTATCTCTTTATATTCACAGGTGGTGGAGGGACACTGTCAGCAAATCCCAAGAGAAAAGTTTGAGGAGGACAAGGTGAAGCTTTAGGATTGAGTATGGAATTACAGAAGTTTTCTACTTCCTAACACAAGGAAAGGAAAGACAGAAGCCAGAAAATGCTTCAGGCAAGGGATTAACAAACCCAATCTTCAAGGCTCTAGTGGTCTTCATCTTCTTTGAAATTTCTCCTTCGTCTACAAGGTCAGGTCCAAATTCCTCTGCCTGGCTTTCAAAATCTTCCAGAATCTTCTGACCTCAATCTAGGGAACATATTGTGATGGCAAAAGTTGGGGGACAAGATTATAGCACCCAAAAAAGGGAGAGTCAAATTTGGGGCCCAGCCATGGTATTTAATAGTTCAGAATGCTCAGGCAAGTTATATATTGCAGCCCTGTGAGAGAGGTCTTATAACTATTTGAGAGAGAAGGAAACAGAGGCAGGGCCCAGAGTGATTAACACATTGACTGTTACACTAGGAAAAAGTTTTTTTCCTTGGGGCCACAGTGTTTCATTATGAAAATAGAATAAAAACTTCTAAAACAAAATGATCCTTTCTAATTTAATGAAAAATTTGTTATTTTTTTATTGTTTTCTGTATGTGAGTTGCATACAACTTGAAAAATAGTTCAAGTGGCTCCCAAGATGAAGAGACATGTGAGTTACGTATGCTTCACAAGGCCCCTGGCTCAAAACTAGCATGAGTTAAATTCAACTCACATGGCAGTTACTGTGTTAATCAGATTTTAGGGTTCATGTGATAGTGAAAGGCCTAGCTGGACCTGGAGCATGAGTCTTGTTCCCAAATCCTAGTTGAATTCTGTGTTCCTACTACTGCATCACCTCTGCCTCTTTCCTGCTCAGAACATCCAGAAGACAATCTTTGTTCTTTGCATCACTTGGCACTTTTGAATGTTTCCACTAATTAAAGTCTCAAGCTTTCCTCATTCTCTGCTGAGATGTCGAGTCTCTCTTTGCATTCATCTGCTGTCCATGTTTTGCTCATTAACTATTCATCTGAGACACTATGCAGCAGAATGATCTTCCTCATATGAGCTTGCCTTTTTGTCCTCCCTTGAGAGAATGTTCACTTATTCTGTCAATCTTACTTTTTATTTTTTCTTCTCCCTGACCGCAAACCTAACTTTAGCTTACAGAAAGTTGAAAATTTTCAACAGGTTATCACATAACTGCTAAACAAGGCTAAAGGGGGATATTACACACACACAAGCATATATATATATACACATACATATATGTATACACACATATATATATATGCACACAGAGGCGGGAAGAGAGAGAGGGAGAGGGCGAGAGAGAGAGAGAGAGAGAAAGAGAAAGTCCTAGTGCCAGAATGCATATATAATCAATAATAAAGCTTTTAACATAGCCTAGACCCCTCACTTGAAGGACAATCCCAAGATACACAAGGAAGAGTTTTAAGAGTTCAGACAACAGAGAGGAAAAGTTGGGGGTAATTCTCTTTCTTCATTCTTCAAAACAGCCACAGTGGAGACATGGAGGTGTTATGTAGAGATTTGGGAATGAAGGAAGGGGAAATGCAAT
>CAUYSK010071761.1:0-16323 GCA_963575035.1 Avahi laniger | reverse complement strand
TAGTAAATGAACATTTTTCTGAAAGACGTCTTTAAGGTCATTGAAGGGGAATGACTGAGCTGGACCAGGTCACAGTCTAGTTCTGATTTGAAGATTGATGCCACTGATACCTAGAACAGGTTTAAGGTTAATGCCACCCTTCAATATGAATGAACCAGCAGGCAAATAGTGCAGAGGATGTGAGATCAAGTTTGTCTGTGAATGGATATGACTGCCTGGTGTCTCCTTGTCTCTCAGGGAGGGGTCCTGGAAGTTCTGTAGCAAAGCAGCCCTTGAAGAGTAAGAAATCTGCAAGTTCAAGAAGTACAGAACTTTGGGCTCACTGCTTATTCAGAGCAGTTGGTTGATGAGACAACTGCATTGTTTTTGGGGCCACTCTCGTTTATAAAACCCCTTTGGGAATTCACCATTAACAATTCCTCAGCATCAAGGAAACAAATAAAAGGGCCTTTGAGAGCAGTGCTAATAACTGCCTCAGAGTTCTTTCACTTAGACTCGTTATATGTATCCTAAAATTATAATATGGGAGTTTCCCCTAGGTCATAAGGAGATTTACTTAACCATAATTTGCACATTATTGTGATAATTTACTATAAATAATGTAATTTATTATTATAATTTACATTTCAGTAGCACATCTTACAATCAATAAATTTCCATCCCTATGGGTCACTGGTTTGGATAGGATGTTGCTGATTTCATTGACTGGACGCTAGATAAAGCACGATGATTATTAAAAATAAACCTTGTCTAGAGGTCAGCTTTGATAGGGAATTCTGTACTTGGAATGTGCAAGGATGAGGCCCTGAGGTTGTGAATGGGGCTATGAAGATAGAAAGCAAGGGTAGTCGTTGTCTTGTTGTTGGTCCCCTGTCCTCATGCATACCACGGATCTCTCCTGGAACCTGGATAGAGTTAGGTATTTCTTTCTTGTACCTTGAGGATATTCCTAATGGAATATTTGGTTAATAAAGGAATAATGATTAAACTGAATGAACCTTGAAATGAAAACACAGCAATTAAATATTGGATAACCATTTTATAAAATACAACTCTAGATGCTAGAATATCAGATGTTCTTCTGTCTGACAGGTAATTTATCCTAGACAGGTGTTTAACCTAGAAGGCAAACAATCAGATATGGAATGAGTGAGGGTTCTATTTATGGTCACTAAATCCTTGTGTTTCACACCTAGTATAGTGTAGGTACTTAAGGGTAATCATGCTAACTCAAAATTCTATGTTCTGCAGGCATACAGCATGACTCAAAGATGTATAATAGTACTTTAGCTAATTTGGAACTTCATAATTTGGTAGGATATGCTCAAGACCCAGAATGTAAGCAAAAATGGCTGTTGGGAGCCTTCTAAATATACTTTACAAAGAATTTACACTAATATACATGGACTCTTGTGTTTTCACCCAGGCCCTATTTACTTTTACTTTGCACAAAATTTTAATAAGATCAACTTTCTGATATATAATTCTATGGTATTTTAGAAATTGCAAAGCAGAGGTATTGCTACAGATAGGCATACTTAAGACAATGAGAAATAACCCTGTTAATCAGGCAACAAGATAAATAACTAACTCCCACCCCATTGTGTGTTTATTATGAGCCAAGTGTTCAATACATATTAACTAACTCACTTTTTACATGTTGGTATGAGGTAAGTCCTCTTAAAAGCTGTATCTTATGGATGTGGAAACAAAAGCTTGATTTTGAATTTCTTGTCCAGGGTTTCACAGCTTGTGGTGGAGCTGGGATTTGAATGAAGTAGTTCAGCACCGGAGTTTGAACGCTTAATCAGGATACTTCAGGCACTCTGGATAAACAGCCCCAAGTGTCTCCTTAAGGGCTTAAGCCCAAAGGGAGCTCATCACTTCATTATTGCACAGTGTAATAGCTGATTACTGTAATGAAGACTCAGAACCAATGTCATGACCCAGGTTCTCTAGAAAACAGAGCCAGAGGGAAAAGTTACAGTACCTGCTAATGTTCTATTGAGGGTGTAATTCCAGGAGAGCAAGAGTGAGGAAACAGGGAAGTCAGACCGACAGAAGGGAGACCAAATACAAATTGGTGTGTTGTTAAGTTTATCGCAGCTTCACGACAACACCCAGCCCGTTTTTCAGTCACCCTGCGTGTCTCCAGGGAGGGCACTGAGAACCACTGTATCTTGGACCATTCAGCCTGGAGTTGGAAGGAAAGCTGAGAAGTTTCTAGGCTGGCTCTTTCCCATTTCTAGCCTCTTACTAGCGCATCTACCAGGTAGAACACTAAATCGCAAAATCTCTGGGTCTTTTTGGGTGTGCCTAGGCAACTTGTGGGGATGCCAGCACTTTTATGGGTACAAGTCTGGTCAGTGTCCATGTATTACAGTCTCTTGTTTATCAGTGAGTACTTGGAGGGGGCCACCTTACTCTCTTGCAGCAGCAGGGAGTTCTTGCCAGGGAGCAGGGTGAACTTTGAAGTGTTAGGCGGCTGTGGAGAAGGCTGGGCTGAGCAGATTTTGGTATACAAATTGAGGCTGGGTAGAGACTTGCAATGCACTTTGGAAAGATTTTTTTTAATGAAAAAAACAGAAAACAAAACTAAGCAAAACAAAACCCCCAAAATAATGATGCCTACTTCGGTGGTACTCAACTTCACAAAATGACACATTTTCCAAGGGTTCTGATGTGTCGAGGTTTTATGATCCCTATTTCTCTGGACCCTGGATTGCTTAGAACTACCAGGGGAAAGTCCCAGCACTTTGTATTCTTTAATTGACGTGAGCAAAACATCTTTTTATTAACACTACTCCTTCCTCTCAAGCATTGGAAGAGTTTTATCAAATGAACATGTATGAATTCATGGGCTGGACTTAGGGAGGGAGGGAGAAGAGGCTGGAGGCGGAGGAGTTTGAGAGTTCCCTTTGCTGGGTGCTGGGCTTGTTTTCCCACCTTCCTTCCTAGTCACAATATAATAATCATTATGACTGTCCACCTGCTCCACCCCTTCCTCCTCCTCAGTAGTATCACCACCATCGCCCGCATTTGCAGAGCTGGCTATCTGCTAGACACTCTAAGATGTTTCATGTCCTTGACCTCATTCATGCCTCTGGATAAAATTCTGGGGAATTTTAGATTTGTAAACTTGTTATTTTAACTTGTAGGAAGGCAAGAAAGATGGGGAGTGAGTTTGATTGATTGCCACAAATTCTGATAATCACTCTTTGTAATTTAAAAAAAAAACCATTATAAACTATAGGAAGAATATAATTTGAAAGACACAATCATAAATACAGATTTGTTAAGCAGAGAGGCATCCTGTTTAGAAGTATTTTCTACCAAATCAAAAGTTAATGTAATGGACTCTACCTCAAATTTCCCTTAACTCCTTCATGTCTGCACCAGAAGAGGAAAAACATTGTCACTACCGCCCCCCCACTCTTGTTAATTGTTTTCATATATCCCATCTTCCTTCTGGAGTTCCATTTTTTGTGAATACTGTTTGATAGCAATTGTGCTTTCATTGTGAAATTATTGTCTTTAAGCGTATTGGATTGATAGCTGCTATGTCAAGTGTGTTGTCTGAGTTGTTGGGCATGGAACTTGGTCCGCTGGTTAGAGGACTTCCATTCTAGTTGGGAGGATAAGGCATGCGTGCAGGGGAAGTGGAAGTATGTTGACCTGTTTAATAAACACAAACACACACACCATACCTAAATTAATAATTTTCAAAGAATTAGAGTAATTTAATATACTTCCTGATAAAATTATAATCAAATTACATTTTTAAAAAATGGTTTAGCAGTTTTTTGGAGCCCATTGAGCCCAGCACTCTGGGTTGACATTTGAGGAAGGTGAGACTTACTGAGATGAGGCAACTTTGCTGATGCCTGGCTCATCAGTAGCACAGCTGAGCCTTGAACCCAGGACTTAAAAGCCTGGGTACTACTTTGCTCAAGAGTGTCTTGATAATTTAGAAAATGAATCTGATGTCTTAGTTTGTCATCGTAGCTGTATTTATTACCGAGATGTGGAGTTACTGACATGGCTGTAAGTAAACATCACCTTTTGCTAGAATGTCGGTGCCAGAGTTGACTGCGTGTGCACTTTCGACTTACATTGCAAAGTTTCTGGTGACCATCCTTTATGTTATTTACAACTTAGTGTTTCACATTTTGTTGTTTACTGACCTAAAAAAAATCATGTCTGACATTTGAAGCAAAGATGAAAGCACTTTTTTTAATCACACATCTTCAGCTTTTGCTCACAGAATTCTTTAAATTAAGTGATTAACATATGCAAACACTTCTTTTCCCCAAGTGTTTTCCTACTCTGCAATTATTATGTTGTTTTTGGTAAGATAAATAAACCCAACATTTAAACACCAGACATTAAAATGAGAAACTGTAGCACTGTTATAAAATATTAGAGCACTAGGAGAAACACAAACAAATACAAACCATCCCCTTGTGGCTCCAGGCAAGGCACATTAAGGAAGGGTGGCCTTCTGCACGCCACCTTCCTTGGGATGAGCAGGGAATGTTGCAGATTCTGCACTAGAACTGACTGGCCGGGCCACTTAGCTGGGGGTGGAGAGGGAAAGAGAGGCTTCTGCATTCTTTCGTCCTGATCAAACCAAGCAGTTTCTTGAGCTGTGAGATCCAGTTTCCAGCCCTTTAGTAAAATTAGATTGTTTGCTTTGTCTAATATCAGTCCCGGTTTCAGGCAGAGGGAGCTGCGGTGAGAAAGCAGCCCGGGTGGGGAACGCGAACAAATGTGCTGTGGGCTCTCAGGCAAATAGGTAATCATTCTGGGGACCTCGAATGCTCACTTAACATGTGCAGCTTGGCAGCCAGCTTTGGATAGGTGGCCTGTCACTCTCAAGAAGGTGTCTCTCTGTTGCAGGGGAATATTTCCTGGTTGGCTCATGGGATCCTCAATAAAGACATTGGGAACAGCAGCCCTGTGGTGTTTTGGCTTCTAACCAGAAGCTGAATAAAGGTCAAAAGGCCACTGTCCCTCTCAAATGGGTCCTAGAATCTCTCACTTTGGATAGCGAGTGTGGTTTTGTTTGCTTGGGTGTTTGTTGTTATTGTTTTCTGTCTTCTTAGTGTTTCTGAATCGCTCTGATTTGGCAAGTCTTGCGTAGACATGTGAGCCCCAAATAACTGTACTGAGAAATGCAGAAAATATGGAGCAAGAGGCTATTGGATTCCCATAAATAAGCAAATATATTCTAAGAGCTCACGGGTGAAAATTGCTTTTTATTTAATGAGTCATTTTTATTGGAAGATAATGATTATGTCCAGGCCATAAATATGGTGTAAATCCTCTTCAGTGGACATTAAAAAGATGACTTTCAATTGAAAGCAGCTTTTTAAAAGGCTTAAAGGATATTGAGGTATAAATTTTCAAACCTGTGCATTCTGTGCATGGATGAGTATGAAAAAATGAGTGAAACCCAGTGAGGGCTCATGCATGGGAGCTAATGTTTATGACCCTAAGCTATAGTTTTATACAGCAACTTGAAGAAGGACATAGAATAGTTAAGAGTTTTAAAAGTATTTTTACATGCATTACTTTATTGTCACAAGTACCCAATGGGTTATTAGCCCTATTCCCATTTTACAAATGAGAAAACTGAGGTTCAGGAAGGTTTCTTGACTTGCCCAAATATTTAATTTTTCAACATATTATTCAGCTTCTTTTTGTATTTAATGAATGTGTAATTTTAACAGCTAACAATTTGGACAGGAATGTCCTCAAGTCTGACTTTTTCTTTCAGAAACACTCAGCTAAGAATAGAAGCTATTGCTTGTGGTTAAATTTAAGGTTTTTTTTTATGCAGGATAATTTTTTAGAAATCAAACTGTGCCCCTCATACACCTAAGGAATAAAAACTATTGTCACTAAATTATATTCTGATTCTGTGTTCTGTATTCTGTCTGTATTAAAATTCTGTTCAGCTGCTCAGAGAGCAAGTGATAAAACTTTTCCAGCTAATATTCCTACTACCAAGTATCTTACTGTCTGTTTCCAGCAAGCTCTGCAAGGTCAGCTGGTTTTATTAGAATTGCTGAACATGCCCAAGAGGTGGATGTATAGACTCAGCTTGAGCATACGCCCATTGGCAATGCTTTCTCTTGACTCAGCATTAATTGTATATTTCTTTTATTACTTCTGCTTGATTTTAAGCTCCTTGAAGGCGGGATTTATTTGTGATGCACCATCGTGTCTGTGTCTGGCTTAGTTAGAACCTGGTACATAGTCACTGCTCAGTAGGGATTTTTGGAAGAAAAGGAAGAGAAGGAAGGACTGTCTGTAAAGATGCAACAGTGGTCCACTGTCTATGACAAGTTCCTTTCCAAAGATTGAATTTCATGAGGAAGATGTGTTTGCTGGACATCAGCTTTGCCTCTGAGAGTGTGGGAGATCTGTTCCAGTGCTTTGTTCTTCTGTGGTTCAAAATTTTCATCAAAATGTATGTGTTGATGAAAAAAATTGAGATGCTAAGGCTCTGTGAAGAACTTGACTGCAAATATTAGAGTTCGTGTCATTTTTTTCCAGCCATTTAAGGTGATGACGAGAATAATAACAGCTTACATTTTAAAAATATTTGACTTGTAAATAATTTGCACTATGTCTCATTGACCCAAGCAGAGATTTTAGCTTACATTTATGGCTCCTTTCTCCTTGTAACAACAGAGCCAACAAAACAGACAAAACAGCTACGGATCTGCTCATCTCTTTCTTATAAATTCAGTCATCTCAGATTTCCAGTGCTTTCTGGTTATCTTGGTTGCTTTTCTCTTATGATGTGTTTAATGCTTTCTTGGCCAGTTTTTAGGCTTATATTTAATATATTTCTATTATCTAGGAGACTTTTATTTTATTGTCTTTTCTCTCTCTAGTTTCCATTAAGGCCTCATAAACCTATTATTGATGACTATAGCTTGCCAAGACCTCTGCACCCCTACCTCCTTTTAGCAGGTGCTATCTCTCATACCCTAGTAGGAACTTTATGTTCATTTCAGCTTGCAGTTTTTATCTGAGACATCCATGCTATTTCAGTTGTGCTAAGGGCCTTGATTTTCACCACCCCTCTCAAAGATATTTTTATAATATCTTCTTCCTTAAGTCCCTCAGTTTTTATTTTATAGGCATTGACCTCTTCTGATAATCCTTTGCAAAGTACTTTGGTGTTTGTCTTAGTCCATTTGGGCTGCTATAACAGAATGCCATAAACTGAGTAGCTTATAAACAACAGAAATGTTTATTTCACAGTTATGAAGGGTGAGAAGTCCAAAATCAAGGAGCTGGGAGATTTGGTGTCTGGTGAGGAACTGCTTTCTGGTTCACAGATGGCAGCTTCTAGTTCGTCCTTACATGGTGGAGGGGATGAGGGGTTTTTCTCTGGCCCTTTTGATAAGTGCACTAGTCCCATTAATGAGGACTTCATCTCCATGACCTAATCACCTCCCGGAGGCCATACTTTCTGTTATCATCATCACCTTGAGGGTTGGGATTCAATATAGGAAATTTGGAGGTGGGGCCCAAACTTTCGGAAGATGGCAATGCCTGTCCATTCTAGGTCTTTGGCCTCGTTGTCCTCCCCCCCTGCCCCCTGTATGCATTCTGTAGGCGACACTTCTGTGACCTCTTTAAAAATACTCTATCTTTTCCTTTAGCTTGTGAAAGCGTAGTTTTAAGCTTGCTGCACAACCGATTTTGTGCTACATACTAAATGAGTTATTTTATATACAGCACAGAGCACAGTGTCCAGATTCCTTATATATTTATTTCAGCCTCCTTACTCCAAAAGACACTCATAAATTTTAAACACAAAAACATTAAATTGTGAAACATTTCTGTATTTGCCAAGCCATAGTTTCAGTTCTCTTCTGGCAGGTTGCATAGGATACTTTTGATACAGTTACCCTGCTTGATCAGACAAGGAAAAAGGTCCCCATGAAGATGAGCAAAAAATTATTTCTTTTGTAAATACCAGGCAGTTCTGAGGCTGTTTGTTGGTAACCCAGACCAAGGCAGATTATTCTGTCCTTGATTCCACCAAAATCACTTAGCTGTGTTGTAGATGAGAAAAATGTCCCTAAATCTCAGACTGGGATAGCTGATTTTCTGATGGCTGGGGGACTCTTGAGAACAAATGACAGAAAGGTTTTTCAGATCATCTCTTAGCTTTGGCTTCTTTATCTCTTCATAGTCAGGGCCAGAATCTTCAGAGGTGTGATCAAAAACATCCTAAGTACTAGGAAAAAATCCATCTTTTTAAATTTGGGTTTGATTTCTATTTTTGTTACTGCCTCAGAAATTGCTGAAATGACTAAAACAGTCTTTGGACTGAAGACTTTGGGCTGTTTAGTTCTATCCACATAATTAAGGAAGAAGCTCAACAAGAAACCAGACCAGGGTCTGGAATATTGACGGTCCAGAGTGGGGCTGTGAGGTTAGGTAAGGTCAAAGATCAACCTGAAGGAGTCGGTTAGGTCATTAACTGGAAGAACATATGATGGAAGTAACCATGAGAGACGAGATGGATAGTGTTATTGCTTGATTATGTTGTTGGGTTGGAATGCTGTCAAGTAATCTGATTGGGGTGTGCGTGTGTGTGTCTGTGTGTCTGTGTGTTCAAAGAAGGTGGGAACTAAATGTTACGGCTATGGTTCTGTTCTTAGGATAACTTGTGTTAAATTTTATAGCAGGGATTTTGTGTGGGGAAGATTAAATTTGGAAAAAAAAGTGAATATACCTGTAACATGGAGTCATCGTCTCTTACTTTCAAAATTCCCATTTGCAGTTGACCTTTGATAGGTCCTGTGTTCTTTACTGATGTCTGGAGTAAACAGTTTGGACCTGGTACATGAAATTCCACTTGCTCTGTGGCTTTCAGTGTTTCATGGTCTTTAATCAGTTCTGCATGTCCCCCCCCCCGCCATCTTTCTTTTTCAAGACAGCGAGATTTGGCTATTGGCTTCATCTGTCAACTGTAGTTTATACAATTGTTTCTTGTGTTCTTTTTCGAACACCCCAAAAGAGACCATGTTATCTGTGCTCATCATTTGAGGTGGTGCCTATGTGATCTTCACAGTAACCCCGTGAGGCATAATTACCCATACTTCGGAGACAGAATACACAGCTAGCGTAATTTCTTCACAGAGCAGAGGCAAAACCCAGCTCCCCTCACCCTGAGGCCAATCTTTTCTTGAGAGATTATGACACTTCTGTCTTTGGTTTAGCAGCTAGAGTTCTTTTATGGTTTAGGAAAGATATGGGATCCTTCTTCCATGAGTGGGTACTGGAATATAGATTCCCACACCCTTATTTCCTGTGTTGCTTCTGTGTATTAGTGACCTGCTGATGGTGTAATGTCCTTAGAGGAGCCTTAGAATTTTCCAGGTTTTGATTTTGTTCTGTTGAGGTCAAACTCACACAGGGTAAAATTCACCATTTTAAAGTGTACATTTCAGTGGCATTTAGTACATTTGCTGTGTTGTGCAACCACTACCTCTACCTAGTTCCCGAATATTTTCAACACCCTAAAAGAAAATTCCGTACCCATTAAATAGTCACTTCCCATTGCCCCTCCACTCATCCCCTGGCAACCGCCGATCTGTTTTCTGTCTTCTGTTTTGGTTTTTTATGGTAATAGAGCATAGCCATATTAAAGAGTGGGCTGTAGCATGATTCAGTTATCCCAATGATAATGATAGAAGATAGAACTTTAGGGACTAGAACATCGTTTATATTATTATAAATCCAGCAGTTGTGTTTTAAAGAATAAAGCTGCATCATCTTGCTTTAATCTTTCCTTTAGTAATGAAAAAGGATTGTAGTTTTCTAAAGCACCTTTGACCAGACTTTCAAAAAGTAAATAGATATATTTTATGTTTAAGCAGGTAGCTAGGTAGTTAAAATATACTAATAATTGATAAACTGTTTCATTTTAAACTTTCTTTTTTTTTTTTTTTTTTTTTTTGAATCTTAGCAACAACCTGGGGGGGAAAAATGGAAAATTTATGGATTACTACCTCATTTTAAGTACATCATTACATTTTTTTCTTAAAGGGAAATATTTTTGAAACACTATTTGAATATTTATTATGGGAAAATGAGTGTACCAGACATTAAAAAAAGAATGAAGGAAACTTGAGGGTGCGGTCTTTTTCTCATACATTGGAGGATGGTTTTTGTCTCTTTAGCAAGATTTTTGCTTCAAGAATTTTTGTTGCTTCATTATAGTATTAAAGTTACTTTCAGAGGGCCAGATCTCATAAAATGAAGGATATCAAGGAGAAGATTGAACTTCTTGGCTCAAATCAATTGCATATTATGTTAGGAGACAAGGACTTCATGAAAATGCTTCATATGAAGGGGCAGTAGCTGGATTTTCCTTTGATTGCAGATTTTAATATCTACTGCCAGTACTTAATAGTAAGAAGACATGGCTTCACATGTATTTTTAATTTTCTCAGGTTTGAAAGTTGCATGAGTCTTAAACTGGCCCTTAGAAGTGGAATTCAGAGTTGGCATTTAAAATGTAAAACTGCCAGAAACTCCAAGTGGGGGGTCAACTGGAGGGTCATTTTCAGGAACCAGCAATATTTACATTGTTCTTTGTTCAATATTTTATACAGCTTTCATTTGCTAAATCTGCTTGTTATTAAAGTGACAAAGCTAATCGAATTACCTGCTGAGGACCTCGCTCGCTCTCCGGAAGGCACCTGGAGCAAAACCTTTCATTTACTGAGGGGAGACTGTCATGGAATCCTGCCTCATAAGACGGCCCCCTAAGGGTTGAACTGGAACATTCCTCCATCTACCTGAGTGTCGCTTGGCTTTAATCCTTCTGCCCCCATCCAGATGCCTGTCAGCCTCTAGTTTGGGTTCCTTTCAAGAGATTCCCCTTAGCTTTTCCCTGATTTTAAAAAAAAAAAAAAAACCAGGTGAGATGGCTCTTGCCTATTATCCTAGCTCTCTGTGAGGCTGAGATGGGAGGACTGCTTGAGGTCAGGAGTTCAAGACCCCATCTCTACTAAAAATATAAAAATTGGTTGGGACTTGTGGCACATGCCTGTAATCCCAGCTACTTGGGAGGCTGAGGCAGGAGGATCACTTGAGCCGAGGAGTCTGAAGTTGCAGTGAGCTATGATGAGCCCACAGCACTCTAACCTGGACAGCAAAATGAGACTCTGTCTCAAAACAAAACAAAACAAAACAAAAAAACCTTTCTGGAGGTCTTTTTCTCCTTCTGGTTGTGCTAATCTTGAGCTAGTCACCATTTGTTGGCCTTTTTCATGTGTGTATAGAGAAGGGTATTCACAGATACACCAAGTTACAGGTTAGAATCTATCATTTGCTGTGACTATGTTGTGGTTCAATGTATTGTATTATATTTTAGAGTGTTCTGCATGGAGGCAGCAGGTTTGGGACGGGCCAGGCGTTTCCCTTTTAAACCAGCATTCCAGATAGTTCTGATGTAGGTAGTGTGCAGACCATGTGCTGAGAAACACTCTCCTGGCCTACTGAAGTCATACAGGGCCTTGATTTTGTCACTCAGTGTATTTGCTGTCCTTCCCAGTTTTGAATCATGTGAACATTAGGTGAGAAGTCCATGACCTAATCCCAGCCATCAGAAAAAATGTGGACAGATACGAGACTGAATTCAGAGCCTGAGGCAAGCCGCTAGAGACTTCTCTCCAGGTTGACATTCTGCCTTGTGACGACTGAAATTCAGTCTGTTTTAAATCCCCTTTCTCTGGCTTGTCATTTGGCCCATATTTTCTCTGTCTTGCCCTCTAGGATCTCATGAGAGATTTTGTCAGATGCTTTGCTGACATCCAGATATGCCAGATCTATGGAATTTCCCTGATCCACCAGCTCAGCAAACACATTTTAAGAAACAGGAAAGAATTAAAAAAAGAGAAAGAGAAGGGAAAATAAAATGAAAAATGGAAAAGAAAAAAGAGATTTAATTTGGCATGATAGTCTTTCTCCTGCTAATCCGAAGATATAAATTTGAACCAACAAATTTCTTTGGTTATTTCATCTGGAACTCTCCGATTATAAGGTATCCTCACGATGGTACTAACGGTTAACAAAGAAATCCACATGCATTTTACAGCGAGGTTTCCCCTCCTCACAGGAACACATGCAGACCTAAGTGTGATTACGCCATTAGTACCAGACTCCTTTTTGGTGTGATGGGAAGGGGGTTGGGTATTAATCCCAAAGCAGTGATTTGGGGCAGAGGTGCAGAGAGAGGTATTTCCCTGTAAAAATGTCTGAAGGCTTCATATTGTTCTTTCCTCACTTTCTCATCCTGAGTCAGACCACCTTGAGGGGGGCATGCCCCCTTCTGCCACTGCTGAACAGATCCCTGATAAGTTTGTCCATTCCTCTTGTGTATTTGGGAGGAAACACGTACAGTTGTAACCTGAAGAAAAAGGGAAATTCTTGAAGCACATTTGAGTGATAAAACAATACTTCTCATCAAGTTTATTTTTAGAAAAAGGGAAGCAAATAGTAGGAGTAGGTGTGTCTTAGAATTCTGACCATGAAACCACAGAAAAGAACTTTGACTTATAACTCACTGAAGCTCATTCCTCCTCCAGGGCTCTGCCCCACGATGTGGTCATTCATTGTGAAACCAAATTTCAGCACATACAGAAGCCAGAGTACTTAGCATCAGGGAACTCATGCCCTGCTATCATCCCTGCAAGAGTGATGGTTCAAAAGCTCAGCTGATGTACCTCCTGATGTACAGATTTTAAAAGTGGGAGAAGCAAATTAATTATATTCAAAAGGAATTTAAAGGAGACTAATCAGTGCAGTGGAAGAGACCAGGAGCTGTTTACACATGTACCAAGATGTAGAAAAATCAGTATTGGCTTTGTCTGGAAGGAGGAGTGGGGCTCCTCTCCTCTAGCTAATTAAAACAGGCTTATCTGTAAATTTAGTTATTCATAAAGCTTGGGTCCACTGAGCTGCTGTTTTTCTAATAGGATGGGAAGGCTGGATTTCTGTAAATGTGGGTCAGCCATGTGATGTAGTGACCCAGATTTCTGCAGACAGCCAGAAGAAAGAGCAGAGAGAGGAGCCACCAGCTCCTGGCTGCACAGCACAGCATAGCCACGCCTAGTGCCTACTCCATATGCTGACGGCAGAACTTGAACTTGGGTGTTTTTACTTGGAAATCATATCGTAGTATTCCTCCTGAAATAAGCAGCACCAACTACCAGGTCTTTCTGTTTATTATTAATTAACCTTTCTTAAAGAGATCTTTTAAGCATTTAAATTATGGTTCATCTTTTTAGGTTGTGGCTATGGTTGGGACAGCTGGCAGCCCAGGGCATGGGCTGGTGTTCTACGTGTCCACTGGTGGAGAGTCTGGAAGTGGACTCACCCTGATTTTAGAGGGCTCATCTCATTAGCATTTTATTATCTCTTTGCACATTTTCTCTATAATGTGGCATCTGTTTCCATCGCCTGGTCAGCCAGATTTTTTTTTTTTCTGTTGTAAATTATATTCAAGATGACATTATTTCCTGTAGAAAAACTAGAAAACATGAATAAGTAAAACACAAAAGAAAATAAAATTCAAAAGTAAGACAAGAAAACTCACCCTTTCCACTACCAGTCAGAAATAACCATTCTTATTATTTTGAGGCAACAAACAAGAGGCAGTTTTGCTACCTGGTTAGAAATCACAGCTTTGCCACTTCTCAGCTGTGGGATTTGGGCAACTTACTTGATCTCTTTGTATCTCAGTTTCCTTGTTTACTGGTAAAATAGGAATGCCTACCTCAAGAAAATACACTGAAACACATAAACGACTTTGAACATAGTGAACATTCAATCAATGTTTGTTGGAAAAGACATTGAATGAATGCTTAGATGAAATGTTTCCCATGTGGTATAAGGTTGTTTATGTATCTAGTCCCTAGTTCATTGCCTACAGCAACACTAAAAACATAATGGAAACTTGCTTAACCCAGTGTGTGGGCAATAAGTATTACTTAAGTGTTAGTTATTATTATTGCCTGGCACGTTATTCATTAGATATTTGTTGAATGAATGGTTGTCAGTCACTGCCCTTGGGTAGTTTAAACCTGACAGAAGACAGGAGAAGATTCATGAAACAATAAATAAGTTGTGAGCCAATTGGTACCCCATTTGAAGGGAGAGCTCCCAAGGGGCTATTTTATTTGGGGATTTCCTTGGAATGTTCAATTGATTAAACTAGTTGCATTGCAGTTTGAGTGTTACTGGGTAACAGATCTGGGGCCAGATCCAAGATCATCCCGCCACAGAAGTAGAATATGTCATGGCTTCCTTCATTCATCTTTTTCCTTTTCTTTTCAGCAAGCATTTCCTGAGTGCTTACTGAGTGGGAGGAACTGTGTCAGATTCTAGAGATCCAAAGACGTTTGCTGAAGCCACTGTCTGGTTAGGAAGACCGGTGTCTCAAAGAGGTTTTATAATGTACTGTGATAAATGCTAAGAACCAGCGGTGTCCGGGCCTGTGGGAGTTGGGGTGTGAGTGTGCGTGTGTGCGTGTGCGTGTGTGCGTGTGCATGCGTGCGTGTGCGTGCGTGTGCATGCGTGCGTGTGTGTGCACGTGCGTGTGCATGCGTGCGTGTGTGTGCACGTGCGTGCGTGCGTGTGCGTGTGTGTGAGTGAAGGAGGGGCTGTCAGAGCACCCTTCCCACAAAGAGGACCAGTTGGAGCCCAGTTCCAATAGGGGAATAGCTATTAGGCGCACATGCTGGGCGGGGCGGGGCTCATCACCAACAAAGGACACTAGAGTAGCATTTGCGAAGACCGAGGAGAGTGGGAAAGCTGGGCAGATGAGCTCAGCATGACTAGCGGTCTGGGGTTAGGAGGGGTAGGAAGGGTCTTTCAGTTTAATGCTAAATGGGGGCGGTTACCATTAAATGGTTTTTAAGCCGGTAGTGACATGATCAGAGCTGCATTTGGGAAAACTGTGGGGTGCGGTCGGGGTGGGAGGGGTGGGTCGGGGTAGTGGGGGAATAGACTGGAGCCAGGAAGACTCCTTGTAGGAAATTCAGAAATAAGAGACTGGAGTCAAGGTCGGGCAGCAGGGACGAAGTGAAGGCACCGATTCAAGAAACAAGGAGGGACAGCTCACAGAATTTGGCAACCAATGGATGTGTCTTATGTGTGGCTTGGTGGGGTTAAGTGACTAAGAAGGAATTAACAATGATTCTCAAGTTTCTGCTTTGCCATGGTATGTGTAGAATGGCGAGACCTTTTGTCTAGATTAAAAACAGTGGAGAAAGAGCAAGGTTTAGGTGGGCAGATGATGTATCAGTGTATTTTGATGACCCACTGGCACATCAGACAGAGCTTCCGAGTCGGGGTGGCGCCCAGGCGGAACTGCCGAGGAGGGAACCCAGGAAACATGGATCTCTTCATGCAGAGCATCTTCCGGTTGGATCAATATGTATCTCTTGATTTTTCCTCATTAAGGAGCTGCAGGAGCTAAGTTCTGTCTTCTTAGAGTAATTGTCCTGTCAATAAGGAACCATAATATGCTGTCCTTGTTTTAAATACAGTACAAAGATCTCTTCTGGTGAAGGGACTTAATCTGAACAACTAATTTCCATTTTAGGGCTTTTTGCCAGGGTATTGGAGGCAGCATGTAGAAGCTGAGAGAAGTAGATTAGCTCTTACTTATGGTTTTTGATGTTTTTGCTCCAAGCTGGTAAAGTAATGAAATTTTTATGATTTCAGCATGGCATTGTGGATGTGTCACAATTATTTTATTTTATTTTATTTTATTTTTGAAGTAAAGGAAGAGAAATTCTTTGAGGAGCTGTGCTCTCACCTTGTAGCTGAATCTGTCCGGTGCTGCTTCCTCCCCCTCTCCAGCCCCCCATTACTTGGTCACATCATGTTAAATACATACGCTGTCCAGGGAGATGCTTCCTGATCTCCTGACATCACTAAGGGTAGAAGGTAATACTTCTCATTTGTTTTGCAGCACTCAGTGCCTTGGGTCAGAATATTTCCTGGAAGAGAAATGGTAGGGAAGCAATATGCAGAAACATGAAGACATGGCTATAATTTATTTAATTGTTCTAAAGTTACATATTTCAGACTTGGGTTCATGTTTCAAAAGCATTTATTTAGGACTTATTATTATGTACCAGATATGAGGGCAAATTTCCTGGTGGAGGGATAAGGGATTGCTCATACAGAGAAACAACAGGGCTTGGTAGTTTTTTTTTTTTTTTTTTTTGTGAGGCAGACTCTTGCTCTGTTGCCCAGGCTAGAGTGCTGTGGTGT
>CAUYSK010071760.1:0-23594 GCA_963575035.1 Avahi laniger | reverse complement strand
GGCTCCTGGCGCTTCTATGTTAAACTTACATATACTGCTCACCAGGACTGCACAGGATGCCCAAGGTAAAGCAATTTAAGTAAAAATCTCTTTAGAATTCTATCACTAGCCATTTTATCATTACCTGATGAAATAAAAATTAATCTTTCAGTAAAGCCAATTGACAAGATAAAATATTAACTTTATATTAAAAAATCATTATTTAAAATGGGATGTGCAGAGACAGGAGGATTTTCTCGTGTGAACACGTATGCCCTACTCGGTTTACCGTCTGCACAGGTGACGGCTCCTGCTGGCTGTGGGGACAGGCACCACCCACGGAAGAGGCCACATGGGTGCTATGCTGCTCGCATAACAGCACTGGGTTGCGGAGATTCAGGCGCCTGGGCTTCGTTCTGCCCCGTGGCTCCGCCACGCATGCAAAAAGAGACACTTTTCTAAAGAGTTCTGACCGGGCCCGGCATTTGGTTATCTGACCGCTTGCACTGATACTGACAGAACGAACAGTGAGTTCGGGGTCACAGAAGGATCCCGGCAGCATGCCGAAGTCCGCGCTGTTCCTGGCATCGTACCGCAGCTGGCACTTACGTGTCGAAGTGGTTTCCCCCTAGCATTTTTTTAAGCTGGAAAAAAAAAAGATTCTATCGTCTTGGGACCAGTAACAATAATAAAAAACACACAATTATTCCAATACACTAGAATTTGCACAAATTATACTTTATAGTTAATTGCCTTATAAAGTTATTATAATACCTTATAATACACAAATACTTTATAGATACTAAGTATGATAATTTATGAATAGTTCCAATCTAGCTAGTAGATGTTTGAAGTTTTACTATGACAGCACTCAAGAACAGTTTATTTCAAAATAGAGTTTACAGGACAGGGTATCTTTTATTAAATTTTCACATAAAAAGAAAAAAGTACACAGGGTACTAATTATAAGTAACACCACAATTAACTGGGTATCATCTCTCTAAAGAATAGGTAAGCAATGACTCATTTTAGTAACATTTTTTCCTGGTCTTTCACTTTCTGTATCCTCTTTTCTTGATTTCTGATCATTGAAGACATTGCTGAAAATGTTGATAAAACAAAGTTAGAATAGCAAAATCACTCAGACTTTAAATTCTGTTACGTGCTTCTTAAAAGATTAGTTTGTTAGTAGAAAATAAGATACATTTTGTGCTCAAGAAGTTCTTAAAAATCGTGATGTAGCATATTTTTGAAAAAGTTGATGTCATGGAACAGATCTAAGGGTAAATCTTCACTCATTCAGTTGTTTTAAATGAGCATAATTATTATAATAGTACATACTAATTGCAAATAATTCCAACACCTCGAAAGGGTACAAAGAACAATTAAGGTCAGTCTTTGTCTCTGTTCCCTCAATCTGCTGGAATTTCCCTCCTCCTCAGAGGTCAGTACTGTGAATGTAAGCAGTTTGGTGAATATTTGCGCGCGTGCGCGCACACACACACACACACACACACGTTTTCTTCTTCACACAAATAGAAATATGTGGTGTAAGGTGAAGCTGAAGCTTGCTTTTTTTCATTCAACAAAGTGTCAACATCTTTTCAGTTCAGCTCATGTTTTGTTATGACTGCACAGTATTTCACTAATGAATGTATCAAAAATGTTAGTAAATGAGTAAGGTTACTTTCTTATTTTTCTTTATAAACAATGCTATCGTAAATACTTTTGTATACAGACTTTTGTGCATTTGTACAATCATGTCTTGTAGAATAAATTGCCAGAAGTGGGATTTCTTGGTCAAAGGTACGTGCATTTTAAGTTTTGATAATGCTCCCAAACTCCTCTCTACAAATATTTGTTCCCAAACTTCTAGGTGACATCCCATACAGACATTACGCCCAATAAAAAGGTCTTTTTAAATTTATTAGACAAATACAACACATATATTATTATCTTCCAAGTATATTATTACATGGTGGCATAAAGCAAATACACTCAGAAATATGTTAAAGTGTGAACAAAAATAGGGCCAATAAGATAATGCATCTTTCTTCAAAAAGAACTCACAAAAAACTTACAATCAAATGTTTTTACTGATGTTTTATATACATAGGGATCTGGGGTTATCAAAGGGATTTGGAATTTTCTCTAACAACAATTTACTAATCTTAGTGTATTAAAAACTACGTGGATTTGGAGGCAGAAACTGCAGGGATCAAATCCCAGCTCTACTTCGCATTGCGTGACTTAGAATTTCTTGACCGATTATGCTCTTGGAAATGACTTTCTTCATTTTCCAATGATGTAATAATACTACCTGCTTGTCAGTGTCGTGAGGATCACATGAAAAAAATGCAAGTGAAGTTCTGAGTATAGGGCCCGGCACATAGCTGGGAAGTGCTCGATAGATGCTAATAATAACTATTAGTATTACTGATAAGGTTAAATTTAGTTTATAAATATTTGCCCATAGAAAAATATTTATTTTCCTTTATCCAGTAATTCATATTCTCTAGGAATAGAAAGATGGAATAAGAATAACAGATATACGCCAAAATTACTTTCTCTCTGCCAAAGGCTCCTGGATTCGCAAAGTTACGCCAGGGAAGCAAGAAACATGATAGCTCCCCCATATCCACAGGACTTAGAACGTAGGGCCAAAAAGCTGCCCATCACCTGCAGATTACAATAGTTTCTTATTCAAATAGCTTTAGCGTTTTTACAAGTGGCATATCTTTTTATTTTGTGACTCACTGGGTGACACAGTCTCTACAGTGCTATGCTAATTATTTCTGTGTAAGGCTAAATACCATTCTTTTGCTTTCTGGCTACTGATTGCAACCCTGTCTTGTTTGCAGACCTAATAGGGACAAGAAAGACAGTGTGTGAGAAAGTCCCGTGGGAACGGCCACTCAAACATGTGTCCTACTGGGGGCTGTCAGCAGGACATCATCCCTGTTAGGTAACGGCCTGCTCACAGTCACAGTGATTAATCAATCCAGGGCTAGTCACCGCCTAAGACCTCATATTTGGATGAGGGTTTCTGAACTGCTCATTCAATATCCTTTCAGTGGGTCTACTGACAGGAGGCTCAACCTGAAGGGAAGGTGGGCATTCTTTTTTTTTTTTTTTTCAGCATATTATGGGGGTACAGATGTTTAGGTTATGTATGTTCCCTTGCCCTCCCCTCCCCCGCCAAGAAGGTGGGCATTCTTATGAATGAGAAAGACTTCTCCAAAAATGTACACTGTACCTTGGTTCTTCATCTGTAAATCTTCTACCAGAGTTTGCAAGCTTTCCAGTCTGTTCTGAAGCTTCCTGCATGTTTTTCCTGTTGTTTCTATTGGCGGAGACTGTGAATCTATTAGAAAATTGCTTAGATGTGACATTAAAAGTCTATTTAATATTTCTTGTTAGAAATCTTCCAATTACAGGCTACACAAGTTTTCCTTTAAAATAAAGGAAACTTTTTTCACGTGGAGGGTTTTACGGTAGACAAATTCTAAAAGAGCTGTAACACTCAAACTTTAAAACACTATTTTAAACAGAGAAAAAAATGTTTTATCTAAACATTGAAATGCCAGCTTATATGATTTTGTTTCAAACCAATCAGATTTGCTATTGTTTAACTACGTGGTGTGGGTGAGAAGACCACTCTGAGTTTAATAATACGTTCTGAACATAAGTGACAGCTTCTGACGCCAAGCCTGAGTAGTGCCGTTCCCTTGGGGTTTGGAGGAGCGCGATCTAAGGCAGACACTGGCACCATTTCTGAGCGTGTGAGGCCGGTGCCCGTGCGAGCTCTGCCACCGGAGTGAGGGTGGGCTTTCATGATGGGCAGGGGCAGTGTGGACGCTGCCCAGCCACAGGGGACCCAGAACAGGTGCGGCCGCAGCAACTGCAGGGGCCTGGAGGTTATAAGCTGTTCTCTGAGAAGTAGGCTAAGTCTTGTCAACCTCTAAAAACACCTGATTGTTAATCTGAAGATTTAAAAGTTAATCTCAGCCCCTGACTAGCTGTATAATCTTGAGAATATTTTTGATGGTTCATTTTCCTATCAAAAACACCCTTTTCACTACAGAAATCAGTATTAAAGGCAATTATCTAGAAATTATTTTAGTTCGAGGAGATAATAAAGTTTCGTAGACAGATTTTCAATATAAATTGCATAAAATACGTAATGTTTGGTGATAATCTGACAGTAGAGGGAAGCAAAGAAAACGCCACGCCACGGTGCGACGCAGTGAGGAGGCGACAAGCGGCGGTGCTTCACTCCTGCAACAATCGCAGCTCTCACAGGTAAACACTTTAAATTTTTAGAAACACGAAATGAATAGCTTAGAAACATATGAGATGAAAGCGGATACAAGTGCAGAAAGACAGAAGAAAAGAAAATGCACTAACCCATGTGATCAGGTATTTTTTCAGGATCTAGAAATACGTAAGGCATATCCTTTGTTAAAAGGATTTGTTCTGTAAAATTTGGATTCAGTCAAAAGGCTGCACTCAAGGGTCCAGAAGGTCGCATGTGGCCCCAGAGCCGCAGGTCCCCACCCTGAAAGGACGAGGAGCTGACAGTGACGCACGCTGGCCCGTTTTATCCCGTAGGAAAGGAAACGACGTCACGGGGTGCTGCGGCTGTTTGTCATTACCAGACGTGAGAAGAAACATTCCGAGTTCAATCCAACAAATACATATTTAACACCCGCTTATTTACCGGGCCTTCTCTTATTCTAAATCAAACCATTTTCCCCATCTGTCTTATCAAACAACAAGTGAACTTAAAATTTTAAAAATGAGAAAATTTTGACAAATCTGTATAGTAGATGCTTGCACTTACAAAGACAAACTGAAGGAGAGCCATGATTTTAAAGAATGTCAATCAGAAAGAAAAGTCATTCATATTTAAAAGATTCAAAATCTTATAATAATATAGAGGGGAAAATCTGTTATTCATGTCACAGAAAAATAGAGATAATATTTACATATAATATTTATATACATTTACTACGGTTTGCATGTATATACACATAGCTGTTCCATTTAAATAAGACCCCCATAAGTTACACACCATCAACCAGAGCTTGCATATAAGAACAGCATGCAAAATCATATTAATTCTGAGTAAAAAGAACTTGCAATTCAGCAGAGTAAGAAATTAATTAATCCCATCACTGATATCAGATTATTCTTACCTTTAACAGACTCAGATGAACGAATGGGTTTGGAGCATCTGTATTGCGATGGGGAACCTACGGACTCTTCAACTGAGCTAGTTAGGAGTGAGTGCACTGGAGACTTCTTAGGAGAAGAACTGAACGAACGACAAGGTGAGTTTTTCACAGACGGACTTGCTAAAATTTTGCAATGACAAAAGTAAAAGGGCAGAATTAATTAAAAATAGTACACTGCACCTCTCAAAAAAGTCAAACTTCTATAAGAAAATGTTCCCAATGATAGGAGGGAGAGGGGATCTTCTGGTAAATATCCAAGATTTTGGCTAGAACTAAAAAGGGCTAGTGTCACTGAAAAGGGCTATGCCTTAGGAATAAGGGTGAACAGGAACTAGACCTGCCCTTGTGGATCTGAGGTCTAGCTTCAAATCCTAATTCCCAATGTCATTAAATTGATCTGGGTTGCTGGTGTCCTTAGTTGTCAACAAAAGCAAGCAAGAATGCTCTCTAGAGGAAGGTAACCTCGTTCTAAGCCTCAATTCATCTGTACAACTTTTCAGATATAATGTGTCATATAATAAAAATAACCACGTATGTGAGGAGACAAGATGATATGGTGGAAAACCAAGAGGAAAAAAAAGTACAGATAATAGATATAGATCCACGGGGTCCAGATAATGGAGATATCAGGCACAGACTTCCACAGATTCAAGCAGCGTGACTCCAAACTCCAAACAGGCTCTTCTTACATTAGAAAAACAATCATACCTGTACATATCAAATAAGAACCGCTAAAACAAAAAAACAAACCAAAGACAAAAACAATCTTGAAGCTTCCAGAAGGGGGAAAAAGGGCAGATTACATTTAAATGAGCAACAACTAAACTTACAGTTGCTTTCTTAGTAGAAACAATGGAAGCCAGAAAACAATAGAATGATATCTTCAAAGGGAAGGAAAAAATGTCAGTTTAGAATTCTATCCTCAGCAAAAATATTCTTCAAAAATGAGGATGAAATAAACATTTCAGAAAAACAAAAACTGAGAGAATTTATCACCCTCAGACATACAATAAAGAAACACTAAAGACATAAGTAAAATGATACCAGATGTTGATAATGACACCAGAAAGTTAAGGGTAAATATGTGGGTGTATCTAAATGAATATTAACTGTTAATATATACAATCCACTGTGGTGATTATATTTATAATTTCTATTGATAATTAAAATAAGTAATAACTGTACAAAAGTTGGAAGGACAGTGAATGGAGTTAACATGTTCTACGGTACTTACGACGCATGAGGAAAAGTAAAAGCACTCATTTATATTAATTTAATAAGGCAAGGATATGCTGCGTTATCCTGGGTAATCATTAAAACAATAGTAAAAAACATATAAATGAAGTAAACCTGAAGGAATTGTTTAACTTCACATAAACACTCTTTTCTTCAAAGTGTTAGTTCCTAAAAGATTTCTCTTAAGCCAAAGATTATTAAAAACTTAAGAATTTGCATTTACTGAAGAATATTGTGAGCTTTTTATTGATTTTAGTGATGGAGTCTCGCTCTGTCACCCAGGCTGGAGTACAGCGACAGGATCACAGGTCACTGTAGCCTCAAACTCCTGGGCTCTAGAGATCCTCCTGCCTTAGCCTCCCAAGTGGCAGGGACTACAGGCGTGCGCCACCATGCCTGCCTAATTTTTTTTCATTTTTTTCAGAGATGAGGTCTTGCTATGTTGCTCAGGATGGATAATTATGGTCCTAGGTGTACAATCATACATCACCTAACAATGGGGCTATGTTCTGAGAAATGCGTTGCCAGGCAATTTTGTTACTGGACGAACATCATACAGTGTACTGACACAAATCCAAACGGTACAGCCTACCACGCACCTAGGCTGCAAACCTGTACGGCATGTTACTGTACTGAATACTGCAGGCGACCGGGACACGCTGGTATTTGTGTATCTACACACGGAAAAGGTCTCGTGTGGCAGCATGACCTTATGATAGCTATGGCATCACTAGGCACCAGGAAATTTTCAGCTCCATTATAATCTCAGGGGACCACTGTCACATATGCGGTCCGTCACTGTCCGAAGGGGCGTTAAGCAGCACGTGACCGTATACTGACGCTCTTCTATAAAGGAAGAAAAGTTCGGAAACATCCTTCTTCCATCTCTTTTCATGTCGCCTCGATTCTTCCTATTTACATTACTTATTGCCCAGATTTATTTATAACTACATTTTTGTTGAATAATCATCATTTTCAGTTTCATTCTTTCTCATTGATTTTGCTCTCTTCCATTATGTGTCTGTTAGTTTGTCTTTGCCTTCCAAATCTAACATATTTTCTACAATTATTTTTTTCTTCCTATTTTTAAAAATTCTGTCTGACGTGGCCCGTTTTTAGGGGCCGAGGAATGAATATAGAAACAAAGAGACATAGACACATATAAAGACGGTACATGACTGTAGTCATTATAAAAAGACATAGATAGATAAAGATGGTATAAGACTGTAGTAAAAGTTTTTGTTGTGGTTTTTTTATTTATAACATAGTCTGTTTGGCAACTGTTTTATTGTCATTTTTTTGTTTTTATATTGTCCCGACTTAACACATTTTTGTTTTTTGTTGTTTTGTTTTTGGTGAGTAGATGTTTCTATTCTAAACTTTTTAGCCCTTACTGTTTTTCGATAAGGGCGCCCTGGAGTTGTGTTTAAGTCCCAGGGATATTTTGAGAAAAACAATAAGAAACCGTTCCCAGACAAAATGGTCCTCTACACTGTCTGTGTAATTTTCTCTATGGCTATCATTTCAGTCATATCTATTTTATTTTTCATTCTAAAAGACTTTTCCCTGTAATATTTTTATTTTTCTCTTCTACTGCTAGTCTGAGTCATGCCAGTTTTTCAACAGACTCTGTTGTCTTTCAATCTCTTCCTTCAAGAGCTTGTTTTTATAGAGAGTATCTTGTCTATAGGTCCTTAGAAATTACATGAAGAACCACATGGCTTGATTTCTCTCCTTTTCTTTCATCCATTCAATAAATACTTATTGAACACCTGCTGTGTGCGAGGAAAGTCCTAGGTACCTGGAATCTATCAGGGAACCAAACAGTCAAAGACATCTGCCCTTGTGCAACTTTCGTATCACAGGGGGTGACACCAATGAACAACATACATTAGTAAGTTACATAATATGTTGGAGGATGACAAGTATAATTTGAAAAAAGAAGCGGGGGAGGGGAACTGGAAGCGTGGGAAGGCTGATTTTTAACTAAGGTGGTGGGAGTTAAGTCTCACTGGGAAAGGCCGTTGGAGCAAAGGCTTCACAGGAGGCGGGGGTAGCAACTTGGAAGGCACGGCGTGTGCGAAAGCCCTGGCATGGAAGCTGCCTGGCATTTCCAGGGAATAGTTCAAGGACGGATAAGGCAGAATGGGTGAAAAAGAGAAAAGCAGGAAATGAGACCACAGTGTTAATGGGGACTTGAAGGCTACCGTAATGACTCTGACTTTTGCTCTCCCGGAAAGGGGGTGCCCCTGCGGGGTTTTGGGCAGGCCTCAGTTCTGTGCTTTCGTTGAAAACTCACCTGTCGGTGAGAATGTGAAGCAGCTAGATGGATCTTCCAGGTCTCCCGTGTGTAGTGTGACTGGGTCTCTGGAAGCAAAAGAATGGTAATGGAAGCATCCATTTCACAGACGCAGCCTAAGACTTACGGGCAGAAGCAAACTACACAGGCCAAGCTGACGGCTTAAAATACTAATATAAAGTCAAGATGGCACTGATAACCCTGAACTGCAGAAATCCTACAATAGAATATTTTAGGAGGGAGATTCAAAGTTGTATTATCTTTTTGCTTTCAGTACCTATGAACGTTTTGCAGAATGAAAATATAATAATAAATAATCTTAGTTAGAAAATGCATTTTTGTGTAATAATCGTTATAAAACCCAAAACACTTTTCTCATGGATTCTAAGAGATGTAATCTTAATGACTCACTGAAAAATGAAGAAACCAAAGAAAAAACAACAACAACAAAATCCTCTTAGAATCACTAGTATCAGTTTACAAAACTGTAAGACTTACTGAAATCAGTTAGTTGAGGTAAACCGCATAGTGCTCTGTGCCTCGGGTACCAGTATGAGAATATTATGTCAGCAGTTCTCAAGGTGGTTCCTTTTCAGGGGGCTTATGAAGTCAAAACTATTTTCATTATAATAATAAGATGTTATTTGGCTTTTAACCCAATCTCTCACAAGTGTACAGTGGAGTTCCCCAGAGGCTACATGACACCTGATGTCATATGATTAAATGCATAAACGGGTATGAGAATCCAGCTGTCTTTTATTTAGCCAGTCATGAAATTTTAAAGCAATGCCTTCTCAATGATTGGGTTCCTTTCCAAGTAGCTCAGTGTGGTGCTCAGAGGCAGAACATAGCAGTGATCACAAGCTCAGGAGACAGCTAGACCTGAGTTCAGATCTGGGCTCCACTGTTCCCAAGCTGTATGACCTTGGCAAGTCGCTTAAGCAATCTGAGTCTTCATTTCTAACCTATATACAGGAAAATAATTTCTCCCTCATAGATTATATGATTATTATTTTTTGTTGAGACAGGGTCTTACTCTGTTGCTCTGGCTAGAGTGTAGTGGCATCATCATAGCTCACTGCAACCTCCAACTCTTGGGCTGAAGCGATTCTCCTGCCTCAGCCTCCCAAGTGGCTGGGACTAAGGTACATGCCACCACACCTGACTAATTTTTTCTATTTTGGTAGAGACAGGGTCTTGCTCTTGCTTAGGATGGTCTCAAAATCCTGACCTCAAGTGATCCTCCAACCTTGGCATCCCAGGAGTGCTAGGATTATAGGCATGAGCCACCACATCCAGTTGAAGATTATTTTTTAAGACAGAGTCTCACTCTGTTGCCTGGGCTACAGTACAGTCATCATTGCTCACTGCAGCCTTGAATTCCTAGGCTCAATCAATTGATCCTTCCTCAGCCTCCTGAGAAGCTGGAACTACAGGCATGTACCACCATGCCCAGCTGATTTTTCTACTTTTTGTATAGATGGAGTCTTGCTATGTTGCCCAGACTGGTCTTGAACTCCTGGCCTCAAGTGATCCTCCCACTCTGGCGTCTCAAAGTGCTGGGATTACAGGTGTGAACTACTGTGCCCTGTCAGATTTTATGAAACTAAATGAGATAAGTCTAAAACAACCAGAAAATACTAAGAATAAAAATATACAGTAGTTAGTTGTAGGTATAATAATAATAGGTATAATATAGTATTATACATCCAGGTGAGAAGGAAATCAAAAGATCATTTTTTCAGGCTAAGAGAAAGATCCAGAGTTGGTTCTCTCTCTCTATGGGTTCAGCATTCATGGATTCAACCAACTGCAAATCAAATATATTTGAGAAAAAAAATGGATGGTTTCATCCATACTGACCATGTACAGACTTTTTTCTTGTCATTATTCCCTAAACAATACAGTGTAACAACTATTTACATTATATTAGGTATTATAAGTAATACAGAGATGATTTAAAGTATACAGGAGGACATACACAGGTTATATGCAGATATTACACTATTTTCTATAAGGCACTTGAGCATCCATGGATTTTGGTATCCACCAGGAATCCTGGAGGCAATCCCCCACGGATGCTGAGGGACGACTGTGCTGAGAAAGACTCGAGTTCTCTGTCTGTTGATCGGGTAGCAGAGACAGTAGAAAATACTCAGAATCCTACCTTAATTCGTTCACTAAACAAACACTTACTGAGGGCTGCCGGGCGGCGGCGTTACGCTTGGTGCTGAAGATACAGCGATGAGTAAGCCCCCATCGATTAGATTTTAATAGTAGAATTTACTTTCATATTCTTAAGAAATAAAGAGGGCTCAGATATCTCTATTCTTACAGGTGGTGAAGACAGAAAAGATTTAAAATCAATGTTTCCCGGCAGTCAGTCGATAAATGGCCCTTGCGAGTGTGAGCAGCTTGAGGACAGGCCCGTGCCTACCTTGCTCCTGGCCATACTCTCAGGGCCCAGCACAACGCGCCGCACGGTGAGGACAGTTAAAGATCGTTTGAATTAATGAATGGATAGTAGTAAAAGATCGTTTGAATTAATGAATGGATAGTAGTTAAAGATCGTTTGAATTAATGAATGGATAGTAGTAAAAGGGAAACTTTGAAAATTGGGGGCTGGCATGACAATTTCTTACCTGCTAAGAGTTTCGCTTGATTTGCTGCCTTCGGTGGAGTCCCTTAACGAGTTATTGCTTCTGTCGGCAGAGGATGGAGGAAATGAAAGACCACACAAGGTTATTTTCTTGCCCATGTAACAGAGCTTTGTGAGGGAAATTATTATTTTTTTTGTTTTGTTTCTTTTTTTAAAAATTTTATTCTCTAGGGTGGAACGGTATCATCTGACAGCTAGATGGACGCATCATGAATATTGACTAAATGATAAAACAAAATTGTCCCCCTGCACATTACTTTCGGATAGACGCAAATTCCAAAGAGTGAGGCTGGGGCACCGGCTCTTCCAGGGAAGGAAATAGCACGGAGAAAGCTCGAAGACAGAGAGAAACGAACTCTCGGGACTCGGGAGTAGCCTGGTTTGGTCAGAGCGCAACGTTAGCAGAAGCAGAGCGGTGACCAGTCAGGGGCGTCCCAGAGTCAGACCGAGGTGCCACGCACTTCACGCCGCGGGCCGGGAGGGCTGCGGAAGATGTTCAAGCATCTTGTAAGAATGACAAATAAATATTCGCCTTTTTTTCTTTTTTGGCTAAAGCCAATTTTTAGAAGTTATCTTTCATTTGATTTGGAAGTTGTCTTACTTGAGGTTGTGGATTTCATTTCTTTATGCTCCTTTAATGATTTCATTTAAAAATTCAGCTATTCAATTACTGATGGAAATAGAGTTGTTGTTAATAAAGTTCTGATAATTCTAAGTTAAGGTTGTTATCATTTCCTTCTGGACTACCCTTTTCTCAAAAGTTATATATGCCATTGTAAATATGTGTATATATGTTACAGAAAAAGTCTTCCATTTTTGGTATGGCATACCATATAAAAATACTTTCATACGGGTAAACATCAGAAAAATTTAAAATTAAAAAAATGTCTATTAAGTTGATTTCTAGAAAGTAAATTACCTTAGTACATTTCATTAAAATCCTTTTTAGAGTCAGTTAAACAATAGAACAGCTTTCCTTCAGTGAACCCAATATGCCCATTAAGTGCCATGTAAACTGTCCAAACAGACTTCCCAGACTACCAGGCCACATATAAAATTCTTAGACAATTAATATGATTCAGAATTTCCGATTCTTTCTACCTCTGGCATATGTCTGATCTCAGGCTTGATTCAGTAATGCAATCTCTTACTCGATCATCTCTGTGTAGACAAAAAACTCTCAGTTAATTATATAAAGAACAATTTCCAGATTCCATGTCTTTTTAGAATAATCAATTGCTTACATGTATTAATACTGAATTTTCTTTTAGTCACAACTGTATTTTTTAGACCTCTAAGCAAATGTTGCAAAGGGCTGCTTCTGGTGTTCATCAACTCAGAAATGCTTTCCTCCCATGGCCTCTTAAAAGCCTTAGGCTGAGTTTAGGCTTTAGTGACAAGGTCATTGTAGGATTACAGCAAATTAACATAACTATCTAAAGGCAGGGACCAAATATACTCATGTTTGATACAGTCCAGCGGAGTTCAAGCCCATCATTAGTGGCTGGAACGATGGATCAGGGAAGCCCTGGTCCCTCGGAGTGATGGATGCTGAGGGCCAGGGTCTCCGACTCTCCCTCTGGCTTTGCCTCTCTGCTTCATCGGAGGAGGCACGTGAACCTACGCCTAAGTTTGCCCATCTGTCAAATGAGCTCACTAATACTGCCCGGGCTTACAAGGCATGTTATAGTTATGATAAAAATGAAAGTGCTCTGAAAATGAAAATAGTCCTTGATGGAGAGGTCAGTGGAACATTTCTCACTTTATGGGATTCAGGTGCAATACTATGCTAGGTAACTGCGCTGTTACTAATATTTTACTATTATTATCACTATTAATAACAATTAGATAAACCCAGCTAATATTTTGGTACCCCAAGTTGATATATACTAATTGGACATTCTTAAAGAACTAGAGGGTTTTTTTTTTTTGTTTGAGACAGAGTCTCACTGTGTTGCCCAGGCTAGAGTGCCGTGGCGTCAGCCTAGCTCACAGCAACCTCAAACTCCTGGGCTCAAGCAATCCTCCTGCCTCAGCCTCCCAAGTAGTTGGGACTACAGGCATGAGCCACCATGCCTGGCTAATTTTTCTATTTTTAGTAGAGAGGGTCTTGCTCTCGCTCAGGCTGGTCTCAAACTCCTGACCTCAAGTGATCCTCCTGCCTCGGCCTCCCAGAGTGCTAGGATTACAGGCATGAGCCACCATGCCCGGCCTAGAGATTGTTTATATATAGGTATTATTTCAGAGAGTATTACTTTTAGATATTTGACATATAAGCAGGAAATGAATATTACAACAATGAGTTATTATATTAAAAATATATATACCATACCATACCATATTAAAACGCTGTAAGATAAGCTAATCTGAATGACAACACACAGTACAATTCAAAAGCACTATTTGAAAATAATATGAGAACCTCATTGATTTTTGTGGCTATGTACAGGGAAGGGCTGGGGATCTGGCTGCATCCTTTCTGGATCTGACCTTTTATTAATCTGATGTAAGTCAGTGGCATGAAACCTAGAGAACCAAGGTCTTTCCTATTAGCTTATACTGGAGTGTTATGCAATTCTCAGGGTTCTAGTTTTAGCTCCACCATTGAACTGTGTGGCTACAGAAAAGTCGACCTTTTGAGATTTGTATTTTTCTCATTTATAAAATGCGATAAATAAATCCTACCCTGCCTTGTCTCAAATTGTTGTTGTGACATTTAAGTATGGATGCAAAATTTGTTAGGAATTATAAATCGCTATACAAATGTAACTTTGGGTAACACCTGGCACTGACTACTTTCTGAACAGAGTGACTATATTATTTTCTCTTGACGTCGACTCCCCCATTTTCATATTGCTTTCCCTGGTAACTTCGGGTATTCTTTCGAGTTATTTAAACCTCACCCTCCCAGAGAGTCACACGTGCACAACGCAATGGCAAACCACTGATGCGATTAGCTCTCCCACCGTGAGCGCACGGGGTCTTACACAGCCACGCACAGGGCTCCGAGCGACGGCGTCCTGCCGTCCTCCTCTGTCTTGCCCAGGGGCACGGCCGGCTCCTCGTGGATCACGCTTCTCAACTCTTGCAGAAGCTGTTTCAAGTCTCGGGTGGGGTCTTCCTTCAGCGCGGTAGCTTTCGTAGAGTGCTGAATTAGACAATTTCCAAAGAAAGACACTTTGTTTTTCAGATTCCTACACTATTTCCTATTACAGAATTAATTCAACTCGTAAATAGAGACTATGGAAGAGCAAGAGGAGGGAAAATATTCTCCCATAATCTTACTACACAGAGATAATCAATGATAATGAATCAATAATGAAAAGTGTACTACATCTAACTGATACGTATACGTGTGTATACATTGTACATGTATATACACATACACATATGAGATCAAACTACACACATTTAATTTTAAACTTTTTTTATTTTAAAATTTTAACAATGTAGTATAAACATCCTTACCATGTCATTAAATACTGTCAATTACATCAGGGCAAAATAATTTCAGTGCTTTGTTTATGGCTAAACTAATTTTATAAAGCTACAGAACTTTAGAAGTAAGGAACTCTTTAGAGCAGAGTTAATCTACCCCCCACATTTTACTGATCAGTAAAGAGACATCCAATATTTTCAAACTGTGTTAGTCGGTGTTTGAGAATAATGTAAGAAGACGTGCAGATTTTAGTGTTCTCCAATGCATATTTATATAATAAGAAGTACAGACATTCCCAATAGGCACATCAAGAAGGAAACCAATGACAGTCAGAAGTTGCCCTGCTGGAGCTGCGGACTCAGTGTGTCCTTGGGCTACATTCCAGTCCGAGATGTCCAACCCACTGTAGAGTCACACCTGTCACACAGATTGGCTGCTGAGGGATGGATACTGCAGATTTTTGGGTCTTTGGGCTTTACTTTTCTAGGGTCCGTGCTAACGAAGAGCTGATGTTACTGGCATTCCCCTTTCCCTATCCCCACTAATAAATCATCTATAGTGTCCAGCGGAAGATATCAAGAGTTCTGACTAAGTAAATGTGTGGTAAGTATGGTCTTTCCAGTTTACTGATGGTCATCTTACCTGGAAATTGTCATGCTGAGTCAGTCTAAAGTTTGAACTAATGGAGTTTAAACTTAGACTCCATTAACTTACTAAATTTGACTCCATTCATTTAGACACCACAAAGATGAGAACCAGTATCTTTTTTTGAGATAGAGTCTCACTTTGTTGCTCAGGCACAGAGTGAGTGCCATGGCTTCAGCCTAGCTCATGGCAACCTCAAACTCCTGGGCTCAAGTGATCCTCCTGATTAAAAAAATTCCACATGCAGAAGATAAACCCTGTTATTTTGATGTATTTCTCTTCTGCTTTTTTGCAATGTATACACTTATACAAAGAGTCGAGAGGACTATTTCAGGTTTGGAAGGCTTCAGTGAAGGAAGGGTATGCGTTTCTTCTTTCTTCCTTATTCCTTCCTTACTTGTTAGCTGCTGATGTGGGCCCTTCAGGGCTGGGGGCAGAGGGAAGCGGGGAGAGGCAGAGGGGGAAATGTGGCCTCCTTGAGTGGTGCCTAGTGTGATGTCTGGGACTTCAGACGCAGGTGACTGGCTTGTGAGCGCTGTTAATACTCACGCAGTGTGTGCATGGGCGCCCACACAGCCCTGGACTCCCAGCGGTCTACACCCGTGTGACGGTCATGTTAGTCCTCCAGCTGGTCTCCTTGAGTGGGGTCCTTTTTAAGAGGACCCTTTCTCTAGGGCCTGTGTTTGGTCCGTAGGAAGCATATATCTTACCTTTGCCCTCCTCTGAGGGAAGGACCACGTGCCACCATGGTGGTCTTCTTCTCACTTCACCAGCTACAGATCGGCTCCTGACTACAGATTTCTCTCAAGAGGAGTCATAAACCAAACCACAGAGGACGCCTGTCGAGCTCTGGAAGAGCATTCCTGAGGCTCCATCTTTCACTTGGGGTGGGGGAAACGGGGGTCGGGGGGCCCCAGCACACTGGCAAGTTCCTCCCAGTGCGTCTCTCTAGGGCCTCTTCAACTTCCAGCCTCCCTTCTTTCAAAGCCTGACCCAGAGCTGATAAGCGAGAGCGGTAGAACTGGTTTTGCCGTCCCTTAGCTTGCATTGGGCAGGTGGTCTGGTGCCTGGCTGCAGCATTTCTCAGTCTTATTCCTGGTCTTGAGGCCTGAGGTGAAACTGAGGCAGAGGCCGTCTGTATGTGTATGTGCTACTTTGTCAGCAGATTTTCAGTCATCTGATAGTCCATGAGCGTCTTCCCACTAACAGTAGCTGAAAATGTCACTGTTCTTGGCTGCATTAACCAATCCCCCTCTCGTCAGTTGTATTATTTACACTTTTTGTTATTATAAATAATGCTTTAATGAATATCTTTGTGCATTTATCTTTGTGCTTATCTCTGATTATTTTCTCAAGATCAATTTATAGAAATGATATTACTGAATCAAAGGGGAATTTTGAGGACTTCTGATAGATACCTTCTAGAAAAGTCGTATCAGTCCAATCCAGCTTGCAAGGAGCTTGGCAGTTGCCACTTCCATCCTCACAAGACAAAAGCTAACAAACTGATAATCGCCAACTATTCTTAGATCATCAAGGAAGTGAAGTCACAGGGCAAACTGCTGTCCCCAAACTGGAAGCAAATGTGCAGAGTCACAGCTTCCTGGAGCAGAAGTCCAGGAGCAGATGCCCTCCACCGTAGCCAATACTGGGTAGAAAAACTTGGAACTGTAACTGAGAAATTGCTAGAGGCTCAGTGTGGATAAGCTTAAGAATTAAAAACTCCAGGGAAGTCCACCACCTTTTTGTGAGCTTCACCTCCAGAAGCCCCACCAGGTTCTCAAGGTAAGATCAGAGAGAAGTCCCCTGTGCTTCTGGCGGTGCGAGAGGAAAGGCAATCATTTTGAATTATGTCCAGAGAATTCTGTTCTTCTTAACAAATCCAGCCCTAAAGTGACACTATTAGACCAGAGCCTAATCACCTTGGGTTTTACCAGAGCCTGACCAGCCTGGGGGATGGGAAACGACCAACTCCGGCCCCCCAGCCTTCCTGTCTCACCGTGATAGTGCATGTAGCACGACAAGACCGAGAACTTGGGACGGTGCCAAGGGTGCTGGCTTACTAAAAGGCTGAGCCTTAATCGCAGGCGTCTAGAATGCTTCCCCTCCTCCTCCCACGCCTTATCGCAGTGTCCACAGTGTTCCTGTATAATGACAGCGCTTTACAATTGATAGAACTTCATGTCGCAGACCTTAGGTAAGAAAAAATCTCTAGGTAAACCCAAAGACAACAGCGGAGACAAAAACAAGAACACCAGAGAAAATTTAACTTTTGACACCTACAACTATAGCAAAGAGTAAACATAGCCTAACTCCTAGCTAGATATTTATCTTACTTCTTTCTACCCAGTACATCATGTCCGGCTTTCAACAAAAATTAACAGGCATCCCAAACAAACAAAGTTTGAAGAGACAGAGTAAGCATCAAAACCAGTCCTGAGGGCCGGGCACGGTGGCTCACGCCTGTAGTGCTAGCATTCTGGGAGGCCGAGGCGGGCGGATCATTTGAGCTCAGGAGTTCGAGACCAGCCTGAGCAAGAGCGAGACCCCGTCTCTACCAAAAATAGAAAGAAATTAATTGGACAGCTAAAAATATATAGAAAAAATTAGCCGGGCATGGTGGCACATGTCTGTAGTCCCAGCTCCTCGGGAGGCTGAGGCAGGAGGATGGCTTGAGCCCAGGAGTCTGAGGTTGCTGTGAGCTAGGCTGACGCCATGGCACTCACTCTAGCCAGGGCAAGAAAGTGAGACTCTGTCTCAAAAAAAAATAAAGTCAAGGAGAAGAGAAGGGGACAGGGCAAATGTGCTCATATATAACATCTTTTTTGAATCCCAAATAGAATATTTTCTCCTTCATTCAATTCTTTTAAAATATACTTGTCAACAGCCCCACCTTCCTAAAGTTCAAAGGAAAAGAAAGGGCTGGGCTGAGAACAACAGATCAGCCACAAACAGAGCCCCAGGAATATCAGCAGTGACCACCACATATGTTAGACCTCTCCTCCAGTGTGCAAAAAAAAAAAAAAAAGTATAATAAGACATTCTATGCATTTTTCTGAAATCAAGATGCACTATATCCTTCTCATCTAAGGGCTTCATAAACCTCTCAAAAAAATTTTTTTTTAGTTCAACATGACTTTTTGGTGAGCTCATGTTGATCACCAATGAACATTGACTCCCTAAGTGCTCATACACCTATCAAGCTTAACTTTCTAATTTCCATAATTCACCTTTTGACTTTTTTTTAAAATTTGGGCAACATTTGTTGATCTGTTGGCTCTCTTGCTCCCCTCTATGCTTCTGAAAGTTCACCAGCAATAGTTCTGCTGTTATTTCTGTAAGATCTATTAGAACATCATTTGCTTGGTCCTAGATAATTGACCACATTCATTCAATGTGAAGGTTTCATTGCCTCTTTCAACAATGGTCATCCTGCAGTCATTTACTGAGCATCATTGTAGGTATTGGGGATAGAGGTATATCATGCAGTAATAGTTCTTGCCATTCAGGAGCTCTTAGTTTAGAGGAACAGACTGAAAATAAGCCAACAATTACAATGATAAATGTCTGATAGAGATATACACAGGGAGCTAGGGGTTAGAAGTGGTACTTCACCCAGCCTGGAGGAGAGACAGGCTTTCTGGGATGAAGTGTCCTCTGCGCATGTGAAGGACTTAGGAACAAGTGTGTCAAGAGAAGGAAAGGCAAATCTGGGCAGAGGAAGGAGCATGTTCAAAGGCTCAGAAGTGAGAGAACTCGGAAGGATCAGGGAATTTAAAGTCATTTGGGCATAGGGAGAAGTGGCAGGAGATGAAAGCCACCTCCAAAAGTGAGCAGGGGCCAGGTTCTATTGGGAAGATACTAGAGGATTTTATTCAGAGAAGTGATATGATCACACAGGAGTTTTAAAGAGATCTGTCCGACCTGGAGGACTAAAATGGGGGTAGGGAGCAGAGAGTGAGTTTGGAGAAAGAGACTCTATGAGCAGACATGAGACCATCGAGTTAATGAGGGGAGATATCTTGAGAGTCTGGACTAAGACAATGGATGTGTGGATAAAAGAGAAGAGAGAGTGATCAAGATCTATTTGGGAGGTCGACTCAGCAGGATCTAGTTATTAAAGGATGATGGAGGAGGAGGCATCTCCCGTGGCTCATCCAGGTTTGCTGACTGGATGGGTGATTGCGCCATTGGCCAGCAGGGGAACTGGGGGAATGGGTTGGGGGAAGGTGAGTTCCCTTGTGTCAACTTTGAATATTTACCAGACATTTGAGTAGAAATGCGTACTCACAGGTAGATGGATAGGTCTGCACTCCAGAGAGAGGTTGGGGCAAGAGAAACAACTGTTTCATCTGCACACAGGGGTGGTAGAAGCACTTGGGATGAGCAAGATCTCCCAGGAAAGATGTGTAGTAAAGAGAAGAGGCAAGAATCAAATAAGGAGCCCTAGAGCTTAGTACCCACTAATCTAGACCCAAATGTTTATCTCCTCGGGACTCCCATAGCACTTTGAGCTAACAACCATCATTTTTAAGTCCATGTATTTTTTTTCCACATCAGGCGCAATTAACTTAAAGGTTTGAAGGTAGGGACAAAGTCTTACTTGACTCAGTATCCCAGGATCAAATACACAATTAAGAATACCTACATGTTCAATATATGTTTATTAAACAATGGTTGTATATTCATACAGTTTATTGACAAGTCAGAAAAACAGCAAGTCTGACATGCTTCAAATTCAGGAAAGTACCAGTCTCTAGCATGTCACTCAAAAAGAATTATTGTCTAAGAACACACCTCTTCCCTCTTCCCCTTCTTTCTCTTTACTCACTGCACAGCAGACAGCTGGCTTCCGGACTCTACCATGTGCTTCCTTTCCTCATCATGAAAACAGGAATTAATCCAATTAATCCTCCTCTGACCCCCTCACAAGGGGGTGAGATCAGCCTCCCTCCTGCAGGCACCACCTCTGGGAGAATCCCAGTTTGAGGAAAAGAGAGCATGATTATTCTATATGAGGCCTTTGTAATCAGAATCTCTCCCTGAGGACAGTTTATTGACATTGGAAATTCATCACAGTTACAAAGCGCTTTGATTTCACAAAAAATAAGACGTCTTCTCTGCTAAGGTGGCAAGTGGTGTTTTGTTTTATACAGAATAACTAGGCAAGAGCCACGAGTTCAGTGTCAAAGAGCCAAGATTTTTCTCTTCTCACTAAGCTGGCTACCAACCTACTCAGAAGATAGTGACTCGTGTTTGTACCACGAAATTAGAGCGTCAGAGAGGAAGTAAAGATGGAGGGCTTTCTGTCCTTGAGAGGAGCCTGCCAGAGCAGGCTCTTGCTCCATCTGCCTGCAGACTCTCACGTTGCTCAGCCATTATGTCCGGCTTGGTAACTAACTGTGAGTACATGCAGTTAATGCTTTGTGCTTAGCTTGTTGTAAGAGGTCAATCAGCATTAATTAAAAAAGCAAAACAAAAAAGGTGAAAAAGTCTGAGTTCTGGGATTTGGCTTCCATCAATAAAATGCAACCAAAAGTTGGGGCCCAGTCCCCATTCAGAGTTCAGGACTAACTCCTACTACACCTGAGAAATGACCCTAACTACATCAACCCTGGACTCTCAGTAAGACGGTCAGCACTGAAAAGAAATCGCTTTCCTCGTTCCCCAACCCTTGAGACTGGAGACTAAATGTTTATGGTGCCATTTTATACCTAATAACAGAAAAAAATATATAAGTAACACCCAATACTGACAAGGATGTTATGCAAATAATGTACCCAAATTCTAGAGGCTTATACATTGGTGCAAACCTTTTGGAAAATAATCTACCTATATGTCTCAAAACTCATAGAAACCTAGGAGGAAGGGCACACCTCTAGCCCTGGCTTGGGCGAGGCAAAGTCATTACTTGTCATCAAAATGTTTGTACCCCCATAATATCCTAAAATTATAAAAAAAAAAAAAAGACTCATAAAAGTTTTCTGTTCTCCCACTCCTGGCAATTTATCCTAAAAAAAAAAAATCGAAAATGAAAGTACAACTTATGTAAAATACATTTATTGTAGCATTATTTTACAAAAATAGCAATAGGAAACATTCTAATCATGTAAGGATAGGAAATTATTAAATTATGGTCCAACCACACAAAGGAATGGTATTTATCAATTATAATTATTATAAAGACTACAGCATGTGGAAAAGCATTTGACATAAGGTTAAGGGGGAAAATCAGAATGCAAAGTTATACATAATAAATGGTAAAACTACATCTGTTTAACAATTATACAAGCCTATGGAAAAAAACTGGAAAGTCATATGGAAAATGATAATTGATTTTTTTAGGTGAGTAGATTGGGTTAACCATAAAAATTTAATTATTTCAAACCTTCAAGAAAGAAAATTATGACATTATTTAAACAATCCCAGAGACAAAAACATCCCCATTTCTTTTTATAATACAAAGACATTAATGCTAAAACTAGCATAAGAGGGCACAGAAAAGAAAGCTATAATCTTATTTCTCTTATGAGTACTGATGTAAAAATGCTAAATAAAATATTAGCAAATTGAATTCAGCAAAATATTACACAAATAATATACCACAATCGGGTTGGGCTTATTCCAGAAATGCAAGGATGATTCAGTAACAGAAAATATGTTCATGTAATTCTCCATATTAATAGAGCAAAGGAGGAAAACCACATGATGTCATCTCAACAGAGGCTGCAAAAGCATATGATAAAATAAATGCAACATTTATTTCTGACTTAAAATCTTTAAATTCCTACCATAATAGGAAAAATAGGTACTTTCCCAATACTGTATTTATGTACATACATATATGTGTATGTTCATACATAAGTGTGTATGTATATAGTTATACTGAATTTTAATTATTCAAAACTATAAAAACTCAGTAACAGTTAATTGGTCCCATGAATCCTTTGGAGACTAAACAGGCATAATGACCACTCAAAGGCTCAAAGCAGACTCTGCTATCAGAGAGTGCCCTGATCTTCCCAGATTTTACCTTCAGGTCCAAGTTACTTTATTTCCGTACTCATTAGGATGCTTTGGGCTACAAAGAACTCCCATTTGCAATATTCTCCAGTAGCTTCCCATCACACAAACAGACGATTCCTGGTTCCCACCCTGGCCTCTAAGGACCATGTATTCCCCCCTCTGCTTCCCTCTTACCAGTCATCTCCATTGCACTCAGCCGTACCAGCCTCCTGGTTTTTCCTAAGAACACCAAGCACATTCCTGCCTTGGGACCTCTAAACTCGTTGTTTTCCCTGCCCAATAAAGTCCTGACATCAGATGTTTTAGTGGCTCATTCTCTCACTTTATTCACTTCCCTGACCACACTGTCTCAAATAGCATGCCTCTCACACCTATGAGCCCCCACCGACACTGCCCATCTCCTCACCCCTCTTCACCACCTGACATCATATTATACCTTTATCTCTGTGTTGTTTTCTTTGCTACCAGAAAGTAAAATTCACGAGGGCAAACACTTTGACCACATTGTTCACTGCTGCATGCCCAGTACGTAGGACAGCACCTGGCACGCAGTGGACACATGCTAATTATGTTGTTGAAGCAACAGAAAGCCTGACTCATATAGATTTAAACAATGCGGAAATTCACTATCTCACATAGCCAAATCCCAGAGGTAGTCAAAGGAAGAGCAGAGCTTTGTCTCTTTTTCTCTGAGATTCTCTCTGTTCCTCCCTCTTTATCATGTCAGCTTTGTTCTCATGTGATCACAAATGGCTGCAGCAGCAATTGGAGCAAGGTGCTTTCTCTTTCTTGTTTTTTTTTTTTGAGACAGAGTCTCACTCTCTTGCCTGGAGCAAGTGTCGTGGCGTCAGCCTAGCTCACAGCAACCTCAAACTCCTGGGCTCAGGCAATCCTACTGTCTCAGCCTCCCAGGTAGCTGGGACTACAGGCATGCGCCACCATGCCCGGCTAATTTTTTTTCTAGATATATTTTTAGCTGTCCAATTAATTTCTTTCTCTTTTTTGGTAGAGATGGGGTCTCGCTTTTGCTCAGGCTGGTCTCGAACTCCTGAGCTCAGAACGATCCGCCCACCT